>JAKELK010000221.1:0-106594 GCA_021525775.1 Lactarius deliciosus
AGTGACTCCAGAGGGAGGGACTTGGAGGGTGAACACATCCTCAGCTTCATGCAGCGTGAGGATGGCCTCCAGGGTCCCAGACCACTCGTTCCAGTTGGACCCGTCAAAATGGCTGAGGTGGATGCCAGAGGGCATGCCAAATGAGTTGCCATACGCGGCACCCAGATGTGTGGAGGGCGAGGACCCAGTGGGAAAAGGGGGGAGTGAGCCCCCTGCTGTGCCTGCAGCCGCACCGGTGTAAGGGCGTCGCAGCCCTTGAGCGCGAAACCGCCTACTATCGACCATTTCGGACTCGTCGGCTCGGCACGTGACCTCACTGCCTATCGCGGATGATCGTCAACCGCCACCAACTCGTGGTCATCGATCTTTTCCTCGTCGCCTCGTTTCCCCCACTCTTCCGTCTCCCCACCATCTCGTCTCACCCCTCGTTGTTCCTTTCTATGGCCAAACATGATTAACAGTTCCGACACCGGTCGACACCCTCGATCGCCAAACCCTTCCAAATCGACCTCTCGGCCGCGACGTCGTCAAGGGTCCCGCCTCAGAAAGACTTCCCCATCATTCCTCGCACTGCGCGCCGTCATTCGTTTACTATCCTCAAAACCCTGGAACTTGGTCCATGCCTACACCGACGACCGTTGATCGGTCCAGAGCGGCGTTCTTTGTCTCGGACAAAGGCGCGCCCGACTTTTACTTATTTTCTTGCCCTATTCTCACCCTCGTTTTACGACTTAGTGCGCCTCGTCGACGCCACCCGCGTCGCCTCTCCGACCTCTCATCCTCGACCAGTTAGACCTCTCCCGACTCCTTGTCTCCATTCTCCTTCTTCGTTTCTCCCCCGTTTCATCTTGACACTTGCCTGAGTACGGTACACGCCGCCCGACGACGCCACTAGCGCCAGGGACTGTAAAACTTCACCTTAGCCTTACGACCGACCGTCCGTCCGTCTTTCGTAGTCTCTCGCTATCCCCTGGACTCCTTTACCTTACTTTTCCCCACTTCTACCTACTCTCCCTCACAACTTTCGACTTAGCGTTTGCGACGACGAGTTCCCTTACTTACAGGTACACGAGGTATATAAGGACTCGGAATCGCACTCAGTAATATCATCCTCTTTTCCCTGCGTCTTATTCAATTCTCGTCTTCTTTCTCTCGCGTGATCAGTATCGGTTCAACGGGGCAGGTCTAATACGAAGACACCCGATCGACTACGACGACTCATCGCTCACTTTTGCCCCCTTTCTAGTTATCTTCCGCGTCATCGTTATGCGTGTTCCGAGCCTCGCTCGACGTCTTCACTTGTTCCCCTAGACTCGGAAACATACACTCTCGTTCGACGCCCAAGATTTGGGCACTCGTCCCTACTAAAACTCGGCGGCAACTACCTCCCTTCCCTTTCCTCTGTTTAGTCCCTTCCTCGGCCTTACCTTACTCACTCGCGCGCTTTCGAGCACGTACATCTGGCTGCCCCAGTGAGGCTGAGTTTAGTGGATTAACCCCCCTCTCCCCTGTTTCCTTCTTCCCTTCCCGGTCGCCTCTGGTGACCAAACATATGCCCAGACAATCGAGTCTACCACCTAGAGATCTCTTCGGAAAGTTCACCAAAAAGCCAGAATCCACGCCTACCGACACATCGCCTCATACACCGCCGCGCCAGCCAGAACAGTCTACCAGCAGCCTAACACTCGACATCACAGAAGCCTTCGTCCCCGACTCAGATATCACCCCCCGACCTCATCGCGCCCAGTCTATGTGGGCTCTTTCTCTCCCCAAACCGAACCATCCACGCAGTCCTCCATCCCATTTTCGACCCTCGTTGCACAAAGTTACAAACACTTCGTCTCGCCTTCCTTGATCCCCGTCCCAAAATCGACCATCTCGGTCTCGACTCCCCGTACCTCCGCTACCTCATCTAGTCTACCTTCGTCCTCTCAGTCGACCTCTCTCGTAGTCCCCACCAAAGCTAGATCACTTTCTAATCCACAAAAACCCCTACCGCCGCCTCCTACTCCGTCTGCTACAGCCTCTTCTGCTCTCAGTCCTAATCTCACATCCGTCGCCTCCTCCTCCACTTTGAGCCTCATTACACCTACTACAGTATCCTCTGTTGCACCTTCCACTGCAGCGTCGTCTCCTTCGTCTCTTCCAATCCCCATCACAACTGCTCCAGTAACCGCTCCCTCTTCCGCTCCGATCGTCACAGCGTCCTCTCTCGCTCCCGCTTCGACCACTGCACCAGCTACACCTGCCGCGCCAGCTGCACCAGCTGCACCAGTACACCCTCCCGCAGTTATCGCAGCACCGAGACATATGGCCGCTAATCCCGCTACCGGCCCTGCGGCCATGCCAGCCGCCCGCTCGCATAATACACCATTCTTTTCCGGACGCGTAGGAGACCCACTCGATGACTTCCTCCGAGAATACGAGGAGATCGCCACTAGCCGCAACCTTACACCCAGAGAGAAAGTGGAGACCGTCATACGCTACATCCCCACAGACCTCCGGGACTTATGGAAACTTCTCGACAGCTACACAACGCACGATTGGACTCTATTCCGACAATCTCTTGAGGGCATATACGGAGGAGCTACCACGCAGTCCAAATACTCCAAACAAAAGCTATTCGACTACATCCACTACACTAGTCAACAGCGCATGCGTGGCGAAGACGACGTCATGCACTATTACCGGGAGTTCCTAGTCTTCTGCAAACCTCTCCAGGATGCCCACCGCATTACCGACGAAGAACGCGATTCCATGTTCTGGTACGGATTCCACCCCGATGACCGAGAAAAGATGCAGCCTAGGCTATACGGCAAATATCCAGACCGGTCGGCCGAACAGCCCTACGACTTTGAAGAAGTTTTCAAAATCGCCCGTGCCGTCTTCACTACCGCCCCCTACTTCCCCATCCAGCTACAGGAGCGCTGGGAACACTTCGCACCACGCCAAGCCAGATCTGAGAGACCAACTGAAAAGTGGTTCGGCCAGAGCGTTCTCGATCCCCGGATACCCGACCACGAGGGACGCAGGAGGGAGCGAGACCACTTCCTCGACTATAACCCCAGAGACGTATTCCCTCGCCCAGATTGGGACCTTCCTCGCCCCATTAACCCTCCGCCCCGTGCTCCTTCTCCTCCTCGCAACGCCACCCCTTCCGAAACTAAAACAGTCCGTTTCGCAGAACCGACCTGGGAGGATGAAGACTGCGAGCTAGATGAGCTTATGGACAAGATGCACGGACTCTCTGTCCACGAGCGAACCTACGCGGTCCTCTACGCTCGCTGCGCGCATCGTTACCCCGACGTTGCCTCTACGCTTCCGAGGCCGGAAATCGTCCAGACCTTCTCCTACCAACCCCCTGCCGCTCCACCGACAAACCATCGCCAACCCTGGCCAGCAGCGTCAGACCGGTCCGCCCCCGTCCCTCCTGCAGTCTCTTCCGACACCACCTACTTCCGAACTCGCCCGCGCCCTATGGGGTGCTCGTTTTGCTCTCAGACTAACCACCGCATCCGAGAATGTCCCATCGCGCAGGAGTACTGTCGTACGGGACAAGCGATGGTCCTCAACGACCGCATCCACCTCCCTAACGGCCAGCCCATCCCAGGCGACATCACCGGCAGCAACCTGCAGGCTAGGGTCGACGCCTGGCTCTCTAACCCCACGCCCAACGCAGCCAGCGCTGCGACCTTCGCGCGCGATCCCCCTCCTCACACTTCGCTCAGCTTTGAGACCGCTATGCCGACCCCCCTTGGGCAACCCGTTCCGCACGCTTACATTATTGAAGTCACCGGCGCCGAAGACGAAGACGCAACTGAAGTCGAGAGCGCACCCGACGACAGCCTCGACTTCTTCGGAGTCTACACAACCGAGAAGAAGAAGCGAGACGCGAAAGCGTCGAAGCTCCCCGAACTCGCCCAAGCGAAGAAGCCTGCTCCATCGCCCTCCACCTCCAAAAGTGCCACCAATACGCCTGCCCCCACGCCGCGCGCCGCACCTCAGTACAAGTACCAGTCCAATGCCGAAGACCAGCAGCTTTCGGCCAAGCTCTACAAGTGGTTACTCGACGGCAAGCTCGCTCAAGTCACTCCCGCCCACATCCTCGCTGCAAGCCCGGGCATCCGCAAGGAGCTCGTCGAGCGACTTCGCACGCGCAGAGTCGATGCCGCCTGCCTCGAGGAAGTCTCTGATTCCACTCCACCAGCCTCCGTCCTCGAACTCGCGGCCCCGTGATCCGCTGAGTACTCCCTCCCCCTGCGCGAGATCGACGTCTTGATCAACGATGCCATCACTGAAGCTGGAGTCCTAGACCAAGGATCCCAGATCGTCGTCATCCGCTGGGACTTGGCGCAAGAGGCCGGCGTGTCGATTAACCACGACCACCGACTAGACATGGAAGGAGCTAACGGACTAGTCAGCAAAACTATGGGATGCGCCGAAAACTTGACTATGCGAATTGGGGACGTTACCTTCGCCATCCACACTCATGTCGTCGATCGTGTGCCCTTTCGTCTCTTGCTCGGGTGACCATTCCATCACCTCCTTCTCTGCCGACTCGAAGATCATCCCAACGGACGCGTAGAAGTTTCTGTGCGCGACCCCACTGATCCCGCCCGTTCCGTCTCCATCCCTTCCCGCGCTCGCCGAACGCAAGTCGGGTGCGTAAAGACACTCACGCTCACAGCCCGTCCCGCACCTCCAATCATGGACGGCATCCCTCGCTTTCAAGATCCAGCTCTACAGCTTCTTCAAACACCGTCACATCCCGTTCTAGCCTACAAAAAGGTAGTGCGCAAAGTACGCCCAGTACCCGCATCACTCCCCGAAGACTACCGCATCATCCGCCGTATCCCCGACGACCCCATCAAGAGCCTCCCCCCATTACCGACTCACCCACCTGACTTCACTCCCATCGCCCACACCACTCGACTCACTCAAGAACGCCTAGACGAACTCGACCTCAATCGCTACGACTTCCTCCAGCCCGAAGAACTCAAGTTACTCCAACATATCCTCAAGGTCAACGAGCACGCTTTAGCGTGGACCGAAGCCGAGAAGGGTTGCTTCCGCAACAACTATCTCTCGCCCGTCAAGATCCCAGTCATCGAGCACACCCCGTGGATCCAGAAGAACATTCCCATCCCTTCCGGCATCTTGGAACAAGTCATTCAAATCTTCCGGGACAAGACCGCCGCTGGTGTCTATGAACACTCCGACGCCTCATATCGATCCCGGTGGTTCTGCGTGAAGAAGAAGAACGGCTCGCTGCGCCTCGTTCACGACCTGCAACCCCTCAATGCTGTCACCGTTCGCAATTCCGGAGTCCCTCCCCTAGCCGATCAGTTGATCGAGGCGATGGCTGGACGCGCCTGCTATAGTATGCTTGACCTATTTGTCGGCTACGACCACCGCTCACTCGACGTCGCCTCGCGCGATCTCACCACTATCCAATCCCCCATCGGCGCCCTTCGTCTCACTCGCTTGCCTCAAGGTTGGACTAACGCAGTAGCCATCTTCCACGAAGATGTCACTTTCATCCTAGAAGCCGAAATCCCTCACGTCGCCTGGCCTTTCGTGGACGACTGCAGCATCAAGGGTCCAGCCTCATGCTACGAAATGGAAGACGGAAGCTTTGAAACCATCCCCGAAAACCCCGGCATCCGCAAATTCGTCTGGCAACACCTCAACGACGTCCACCGTATCCTCCACCGTCTCGGCAGCTCTGGCGCAACAGTCTCAGCCAAGAAGCTCTTCGTTGCCGTACCCGAAGTCATCATTCTAGGCCACAAATGCAACTATGAAGGACGCGTGCCCGACGACTCAAAAATCGCCAAAGTCCGGGACTGGCCGACCTGCAAGAACGTCACTGACGTTCGCGCTTTCTTGGGTCTCGCCGGCTTCATGCGCATCTGGATCAAGAACTACTCAGCTATGGCTCGCCCGCTCGTCAACCTCACTCGCAAGGGTGAAATCTTTGTCTGGGACGATCAGCACGCGGACGCCATGGAGCAGCTCAAGGACGCTATTGTCAACTCGCCCGCTCTCATCTCCATTGACTATTCCACCGACCGCCCCGTTTTCTTAGCCGTCGACTCTTCTTGGCGCGGCGTAGGCTACATTTTGTCTCAGGAGTGCGCGGACGGCAAGCGACGCCCTTCGCGCTTCGGCTCGATCTCTTGGAGCGAGCACGAGAGCCGCTATTCACAGCCTAAGGTAGAGCTCTACGGCCTCTTTCGCGCTCTCCGCGCTCTCAGGCTACATATCATCGGCGTCAGCAATCTCGTAGTTGAAATGGACGCCGTCTTCGTCCATGGCATGCTCAACAACCCCGACATTCAGCCCAACGCCACCATCAACCGCTGGATCGCCGCCATTCTCCTCTTCGACTTCAAACTCATCCACATTCCCGCCAAGAAGCACCACGGGCCGGACGGACTCTCAAGACGCGAACCTGTGGAGGGCGAAGATGCTGACGAAGACGATCCCGAGGAATGGATCGACAAGACGCTCGGACTTGGTATCTGGGCTCACTCTATGACACAGACTTCTCGGCCACCTTTCATCCTTTCCGTTCTCAGCATGACCACCGAAGATCTCGCCAACCCACTCGTCAGCTTCCCCACCAGCAGCAAAACCGTCGACGCGGAGAAAGAGTTGACGCAAATACATCAGTACTTGAAGACCCTCAAGAAGCCTAGCGAGCTCAACGGCAACGACTGGGACAAGCTCCTCAGGAAGACGAAACGTTTCGTCTTGGTCGGCGAACAGCTTTGGCGACGCAACAGGCTCGGGCAACACCAGCTCGTCATCCCTCCTGCTCAGCGATCGGCTATCCTCTGCGAAGCGCACGACAGATTCGGCCATAGGGGCGTCTACTCCACGAGGCGCACCATTCTCGACCGCTTCTGGTGGCCCTCCCTCGAGTACGACGTCCGCTGGTATATTAAAACTTGTCACGCTTGTCAGCTTCGTCAGACCACCAAAATCCACATTCCCGCGCTCATCCCTATGCCCGCCCCGCTCTTCCGCAAGGTCTACGTCGACACTATGCACATGCCACTCGCCGGCGGCTTCTCGTACATCGTTCAGGCTCGCTGCTCCCTCACCGCTTGGCCCGAGTGGCGCGCCCTCCGTTCTGAGACTGGGCAAACTCTAGGCCGTTTTCTTTTCGAGGAGATACTGTGCCGTTGGGGCGCAGTCGAGGAGATCGTCACTGACAACGGCTCGGCTTACATCGCAGCTCTGGATTGGCTGGCTAGCAAGTACAACATTTGGCACATTCGCATCTCGCCTTACAACTCGCGGGCAAATGGCATCGTAGAGCGTCAGCACCGGACCATTTGCGAGTCCCTCTTCAAGACCTGCGAAGGCAACGTCTCAAAATGGCCCGCCGTCGCGGCACACATCTTCTGGGCCAACCGCGCTACCACCCGCCGATCCACCGGCTACTCCCCCTTCTACATGGCTCACGGCGTCGAGCCCCAGCTTCCCTTCGATATCACCACCGCCACATTCCTCATTCCCGACCTCACCACTCCCCTCTCCACCGTCGACCTCATCGCTATTCGCGCGCGTCAGCTCCAGACGCGCGACGACGACCTTGCGAAAATCCGAGACAACATCGTTAAGAGTCGTCTCTCGGCTGCTATGGGTTTCAGGCGAAAATTCGCCCATAATATCAAGACCGACTCCTTTGGTCCAGGAGATCTGGTCCTGGTCCGAAACTCCATAGCCGAAAACACTCATGTTCGTAAAATCAAACCTCAGTATTTTGGACCCATGGTCGTCCTCAGGAGGAATCGCCACGGTGCTTACTCGCTAGCGGAACTCGACGGCACCATCTCGAAGCTTCGCTTCGCCGCGTTTCGACTCATTCCTTACTTCTCGCGCACTGGCTCCGTCATCCCGCTCGCTGACTTGCTAGACCCCCAAGACATCGCCGCGCTCAACAAAGAAGGTCCAGAAGAAGCCGGAAATTTTTTTGGCAGTGATGAGTACGTGAGTGAGGACACTCAAGATTTTTTTAACCCCCCGGGAGATGTAAGGGCGTCGCAGCCCTTGAGCGCGAAACCGCCTACTATCGACCATTTCAGACTCGTCGGCTCGGCACGTGACCTCACTGCCTATCACGGATGATCGTCAACCGCCACCAACTCGTGGTCATCGATCTTTTCCTCGTCGCCTCGTTTCCCCCACTCTTCCGTCTCCCCACCATCTCGTCTCACCCCTCGTTGTTCCTTTCTATGGCCAAACATGATTAACAGTTCCGACACCGGTCGACACCCTCGATCGCCAAACCCTTCCAAATCGACCTCTCGGCCACGACGTCGTCAAGGGTCCCGCCTCAGAAAGACTTCCCCATCATTCCTCGCACTGCGCGCCGTCATTCGTTTACTATCCTCAAAACCCTGGAACTTGGTCCATGCCTACACCGACGACCGTTGATCGGTCCAGAGCGGCGTTCTTTGTCTCGGACAAAGGCGCGCCCGACTTTTACTTATTTTCTTGCCCTATTCTCACCCTCGTTTTACGACTTAGTGCGCCTCGTCGACGCCACCCGCGTCGCCTCTCCGACCTCTCATCCTCGACCAGTTAGACCTCTCCCGACTCCTTGTCTCCATTCTCCTTCTTCGTTTCTCCCCCGTTTCATCTTGACACTTGCCTGAGTACGGTACACGCCGCCCGACGACGCCACTAGCGCCAGGGACTGTAAAACTTCACCTTAGCCTTACGACCGACCGTCCGTCCGTCTTTCGTAGTCTCTCGCTATCCCCTGGACTCCTTTACCTTACTTTTCCCCACTTCTACCTACTCTCCCTCACAACTTTCGACTTAGCGTTTGCGACGACGAGTTCCCTTACTTACAGGTACACGAGGTATATAAGGACTCGGAATCGCACTCAGTAATATCATCCTCTTTTCCCTGCGTCTTATTCAATTCTCGTCTTCTTTCTCTCGCGTGATCAGTATCGGTTCAACGGGGCAGGTCTAATACGAAGACACCCGATCGACTACGACGACTCATCGCTCACTTTTGCCCCCTTTCTAGTTATCTTCCGCGTCATCGTTATGCGTGTTCCGAGCCTCGCTCGACGTCTTCACTTGTTCCCCTAGACTCGGAAACATACACTCTCGTTCGACGCCCAAGATTTGGGCACTCGTCCCTACTAAAACTCGGCGGCAACTACCTCCCTTCCCTTTCCTCTGTTTAGTCCCTTCCTCGGCCTTACCTTACTCACTCGCGCGCTTTCGAGCACGTACACCAGTGGCGCCAGTGGGCGAGGCAGCACGAGAAGATTGGCCAGACATAGGGATGATTTATCTATCACCAAGGAGCAGTCAGTGACAGTGCTTCATAACAGTTGCAAGATGTGATGGGGTAGTCACTCCTGTCTGTGAATCTGTAAGGCCAGAACGCTAACACGTCCTGCCTCCTGTGGTATGCCAGTGATACAAGGGCTAGGCCCAGGTTTGGAATATCCCTTTGCCATACTAGGAGCCAGCTGCCAGCCAGGGTGTGTCTAGGACACGGCTCACTAGTTTGCGTCACGGGGAATATGGAATGGTATCTTTCAGAGCCCAAGGCTGTCTACCTCAGCCTTCTTGGCCTGTTGGTTGCCTCATCGCCACAAGTGGCTTCACTGAATCCTTTCCCATTGCCGCTACAAGGCAGGAGTCTGGTCGCAGAACACCATAAGGTGAACACCCCCCAGAGTCTGAACCAGGTTTTACACTCCCATGGTGAGGAGATCCTGCGCCCAGTGTGGAGCACCAGAGACAGCTGGCACTAAGCTCCACAATACACAGCCCAGTGGGCCATGCACACCTGGATATGGATTAAGGGGCTACCAGATCCAATCTCCTTGCGCATAGCGCAGGGGCTAGGAAAACAGTGGGGGTGAAAGTAGGACTACTAGGCAGTACATGGACAGGAGGTTCCTTAGCAGTGACAACTGACGCCTCAGTGTCCACTGCCTTGGGCAAGGCTGGTGAGGCCCCAGACAGACCTTGACCTGGTGTGTGATCCTAGGAACACAGTGACCAGCCAAGTGGAGTGGCTTGGGCACCAGGGCCCATAACCTGATGAACAGTACACATGTATGACATACTCACAGTGACAAAGTAGACTGTGGTGAGATATGAGGGTGGTACTTGAAGCAGCAACAGAGATAGTCAAGCAAGTGAAGCAGATGGAAGTCTGGCACACAACAGATGAGGAACTGGTGTTTATACAGGAGAAGAGACATACCTGGCACACAACAGATGAGGAACTGGTGTGGTGCCAGAGCGTACAGAGTACTCTACTTATACTACACAGAGGAGTGACACTAGTACAACAGAAGTAACACAGAGTCACACAATACAAGGAGCGTTGTTCTACAGAAGGACACAAAGGAGTGTGCAGAAGGAGAACAAAAGCACAAAGAACAATAGAAAGGCTAGACTATGATATCATAGTGACATCACAATAAAGATAGAACAAAAGGAATGAGTACAAGGACAAAATACAATAGGAGTCCAGAGGAGTCCATGATGTCATTGTACAGTGATGTCATAGATAAGAAAGTCCGAGATTGTACAGATCATAATCTAATCTACAGAAGTCCAATATATCTTATCTAGAGCAGTCCGTTATCTGCGTGTCCATACGAGCCGCTAAGTGCGCGCGGGTCACTTATCAACAGGGTTCTCAGCACACCATCAACTACTTGCAGAGCTGTTATGACCAGACTGCACAGTTGCTTGCTGGCTTAGCTGGGGAATCTCAAACAGCTAGCCTATCCTCTCATCCTGATGGGATGTGTTTATTTTTTTATGCCTTTAATCAAAAGCTAATTTGCCTTGATATTGATCTTAATCTAGATAATACCTCTGTTGCACCAGCACCACTCCAGGAAGGCCCAGAAGGGGCTCAGAGGGAGACTGATGGTTGGTACTATTTTATTATGCTTTGGTTCCTAGCTCAATTTTTTAAATAAGATTTTCATGTTGCTGGGAGTGCAGTGGGAGATGCTGATGCTGTGATGACAGATATTGATGGTAAGTAAAATCTCTTGATATATTGGTATCTAAGCTACACAATTACAGATCTCCCAGGCTACAATAGTGATCCTATGGAGCCCTCTGTGCTTGCCTCTGCAATTTTTGAGGTTTCATCTAACTCTGGGGATATGTCTGGCTCTGAGGATGATCTATCTAGCTCTGATGGCCAATCTGCTCTATTTAAGGTTGCTGAGGAGATCTTAGAAGCCTGCCCTCAGTCTGTGGACTTGGGTTATGACTCTGACTTTTCAGATATGTTTGCAGAGGATGTTGCTGAGATAGAAGACTCAGCCCTATCTGAGGCATTGGAGGAGTCTAGTCAGACAAGCAGGGCAAGTCCCTTTTTGCCAGAGGCTGTTGTACAGCTCCAGAAGAAGCTATTAGGGGACTACACTCTTCCCCCTCCCCCTTCTGGTCCCCCAGGGGAATACACTCTATCTAGGGCAGAAGTGCTGTCCCTTCAGCACTACTTTGCATAGACAGAGTCTCAAGGCACAGTAAAAGCCTATGGTTCCCATGCTAAAGTGCTTTCAGAGGCCACAGATGTGGAGATCCTCAACCTTTATGCTGTGTGGAAGTTGGCAGAGAAGCTTACTGGGCTTACACCATCATTTATTGATATGTGCCCCAGGAGTTGCATAGCTTATACTGGGGACTTTCAGTCTCAAACCCTTTGCACACACTCCCATGATGGAAAAATTTGCAATGAACCATGCTATAAGCAAAAGCTGGGTCCTAGGGCTTCACAAAAGCCAAGGGCACAAATGCTTTATATTCCCATCATTCCCATCAATCAGTCACACTATTCAGTTGCAGAAACATCAGAAGAGATGAGATACAGAGACAGGTGCTTGCAGCCTCAGGTAGTGTTGCCAAAGTTCTGTTCAGTGCGGTTCAGGCCCCCCCAGTGCTGAACCCGAACCTGAACCTTGCCCAGATTTCTGAACATGAACGTGAACGTGGACCGAACCTCCCAAACACATTCGGGTATGTTTGGTTCACGTTCAAACACTGAACTATGTGGATTGACTTTTTTTTTATCATTGTAATACATGCTAAATTAGCTACTAGCCACAATTCCTGCCCCAGCCCTGTCATCCTCGTCCTCGTCGCTGTGGTTGCAGATGAGGTTGTCATCACGTTGTTGTTGTGGTTTGGGCAGACAGTGCATTGGCAGGACGGCGCTGGCGGTTCGTGGTTTGTGAGGCATGTACTATAGCCCCTAGTGAGGTCATCATCGCTGGGTGTGGATGTGAGTGTGTGAAACGGACCTAACAGAGGTTATTTTTGTCCTTATCTTCTTTCTTGCAGTGCTCAAAGTGCCCATTGCCAGTGACCGTGGGTGCGATATGGAGATCAACGATGGGGCAATAGACTTGACAGAGCCCATGGTGTGTGGCACCCCCGTCGACGTGGATGTAGATGTCGTTGTGTCAGAGTGTGTCATCATCTGAGGACCAAGACAAGCCACCCTGGACAGCACCAGTTGGTTAGGGGTGAGGGAACACCATTCACGGCCACCAAGGGTTTAGGGTACCTGAGATGCATTGTTGCTGGGGCCATGGTCATGCTTGAGCAAGCCCACGACCACGAGGCCTTGGCTGTGCACAGGTTGAGTCATTCAGTGGCCATTTGGGGTGCGGGTAACATCACCCTTTCACTGTTTCTGTTACCAACACTGAGGCTGCAGTTGCGGTTGTGTGGGGTATAGCTGAGGTGTTTGCAAGCACTAGGGAAGGAAATGACTCAAGTATGTAAGTAGCATGAAAAAACTACTGATGACGCACTTCCAGGATTATCACAACGAGAAATACAGTTTCAGACTTTGGTTCCTGTCAACATCCAACAGAAAGCGATCATCCCCGTCGAGATCTGCACGATTGTCACTGTGGCATTGGTGGGCAAATGTACAAGAAAGTGCTCTTTCCAGAGCAAATTACTGCAAATGTTGGAGGTGAGTCAGTGACGGGAGGTCTTGCAACACCCTGCCAACAGCCCACATGAGTGGATCGAAGCAACCAAGTATGGCGTCCAAGGCGATGTGAGCTTTCTTTCTGACAAAGAACTTGTGCGACGGCCTGCCGTCAGGGATGAAAGGGAAAAAATTAGCCTGGCTGGGAAACGGAGAGGTGGGCACGCACAAGTAAATGTCAGAAGTCCTGCAACATGCTACCAAAAGCCCTGAACAGATAAGCAATCAAGCCTGGGGTCCAAGGCAATGTGAACTTTCTTTGTAAAAAGGTAGAGAGCCAGACTGGGGAAATGGCAAGGTGGGCACGCACGAGCAAATGTTGAAAGTCTTGCAACATGTTGCCAAAATCCCACATGAGCAGATTGAAGCGATTGAGCATGGCATCCAAGGCGATGTGAGCTGCTATTGTCATCGTGACTGGTGAGTAGCTTGTAATGGTTGGGAGCTCACATGCATACCTACCAAAATCCGGGCCATGGGAATGGATAGCCCCAAAGCGACCCGGGACGTTGAAGACGGTGGGAATGGCGAGGCAAGGACTCGCAGCGCATGGAGGTCATACTCAGGTAGGTGCTCAATGGACACTGAGGACTAACGAACACCATCAATGGAGCATCGGTTGGGAGCCTTTACATGTGGGGGTGAGCCGAGGAGAGCAAAGGAGTGAAGTACTTGCTGAATGAGTCGGAAAGACAGCATCACTGTCAGCATCCAACAGAAAATGATTGTCCCCATTGAGATCTGCACAATTGTTGGCAGTCAGATGTACAAGAAAGTGCTCTTTCAGGAGCACAAGTCAGAGGTCTTGCAACATGCTGCCAAAAGCCCACATGAGCGGATTGAAAAGGTCAGAGTTGGGCAACCAGGGCAGGAAAATGGTGAGACAGGGGTGGGCACGCACATGCTGCCAGTGGAATAAAGCGATTGAAAAGGTCAGAGCTGGGCAGCCAGGGCAGAAAAATGGTGAGGCAGGAGCGGGCATGCACAAGCAAATGTCGGAAGTCTTGCAAAATGCCATGTGAGCGGATCAAAGTGACTGAAAAAGTCAGAGTTGGGCAGCCAGGAGGGAATTGGTGAGGCAGGGGTGGTGGGCACATACAAGCAAATGTTGGAAGTCATGCGTGAGCAGATCATAGCGACCAAAAAAGTCACTGCCAAAAACCTGCATGAGCAGATCGAAGTGATCGAAAAAGTCAGAGGCTCAGAGCTAGGGCAGGAAAATGGTCAGGGGTGGCACACACGAGCAATTGGAGCAAATGTCAGAAGTGTGAGTGGATTGAAGTGATTGAGTGTGGATATCTTCTACCATTGATGTGATAAAGGAGAGGAACAGACAGACATTGGGATAACAGCATGGGTGTGGAGAAGGATGAACAATACCACAGAGTTGAAGGTGTGGGAAAGGTTGCTTTCTGTGCCAACTGTATTCCAAGTTCCAATGGGAAACATGACCATGACTTGACTGCAGTGGCCAATCTCTTTACAGTCTCTAAACATTTGCTTCTTTGCAAGTTGTCTAATGATCAAACTACTGGAATCTGCCCCCACAACACCTCAACAACCCTGTAACCACATCTGCAAGACTCCAAGAGACCACTGTTACGTGCAGTAAGGTGAATTCAGGTTTCGAAGTTTAAAGTTTGAAGTTCAAAAGGTGATTGCCGACAACAGACAGCAGCGTTGTGATTCACAAGACGAGAAGAGAAGTTGTTCGGGGTTGTTCCAAGTTCGTGAAGCCAAAGAAATGTTATACGAGAAAGTTACTGCAGTTGAATACAGTAGTTCGAGCTTAGAGCTCTATGGGTTACAAACGAGTCCTTAAGTACTACGAGAGTCAAGTCATACGAAACTACTGGAACAAGAGAGAAGGTAGCTGAATCCTACAGAATGCTAAGTCAACATGTTGGGCTACGTCATTGGAAAGTATGAGAAGATATGAGAAAGATGTAGAAAGCGTAACAACCACCATCAGACCTGAGACCACACGTTGACCTGTAGTACTTTTCCCTACATGTTCCACTCCCATTCACAAGGCTCGTGTGCCTTGGCTTCGCCACTAGCATCAATAACTCCATTTCTGTAAGCACTCTTCAAAATTTGGAGTGCCTCAAAGGACTCCAGGAGGAGGCGGTTGTGGTGAAGGGTGCCAGTCAAAGCACCACTTGAGAAGGCACGCTCGGAGGGGACAGATGATCCCTGAATCGCAAGGTAACCGTGAGCAATACAAGCAAGGGTGGGGTATTGGGTTTGGTGGTAACCCCACCAACGCACTGTATCTGTGATGTTAGCCTCAAGCGCACTCTCCAGGTGTTACGTTCCTTCCGGACGTCTGCCAGGTCACGTGACCTCGTCGCCTGTTCGCTTCGTCCAAGGGAATTCGCCGTCCAAGGACCCAAGTCAATCGTCGAATAATAGAAGTCGGCGGGGATATAGCACGACTTATAGCGGAACGCGTAGTGGCGATAACTCCAGCCAACTAGCAAAGATGACAAAGGAAGGGATGAGACAGTGAGGAATCAAGCTGTTATACACTCTGTGCCCTAAGAACCAACTCCGGCGAAGGGGAAGGTATTACACAAGATATCAAAGCTAAGGACTATAACGCGTCCAAAGCCCTCTACTTATACTACAGAGGGGGAGCTTTCAAGCTCAGCCCGAATCCGAAACCCTAATACACAGCCGCGAATCCTAATACGAGAAGCCAATGGCGTAAGGCCCTCATGGCATGAGTCAGAGATAAGAGATAACAGATAAGGGCCTAGAGGCGCCCCACATCCAAGTCCACAGCCGGATCACATCCGGACTCACAATCACAAGCCAACCCAGGCACAAGCTCATCTGGGCTCTTCCGGATTCTTCTTCGATGTTCCAAGGCAGGTCACGTGCCGGGGTCACGTGACGGCCGATAAGGTGTCCCTATTCCCAGGGTTCTTGGTAGCGCGTGGACGGGTGAGGGGTGTATGAGCTCACCGCGCGTGCCGTCTGCACGTGATCCGTCTCGTATTCCCACGCTCCGAGCAGGCGTTCGAGCACTGCCGTCGCCGCGCGCACTTCGTTCTCGCGCTGCGGGTCGTAATCGTCGTCTTCCGGGCCGCGTCCCGGCTGCGCCGTGACATCACCCTCTCTTCTAGACACATGACCACAGGTGTCTGAATGTACTAGGGGGCGTTTGATAGCGGTTTGTCGTGCGCGAATAGCTGGACGACTTAGCTCGTCTGGGGTCTCTTCCTTCTCTTGTTCTGGGCATTGGGCCCTCCTGTGTCCGACTCTGAGGCACCGATAACATTGAATCGGCCTGCGTGCGCGCGCTCTCCCTGCGCTCGTGTCCATGGGCTCTCCAGCCGCTTGCGCCGGACTGGGATATAGCGCGTGCTGTTGGGCTACTAGCACTTCACCCCGCGCTTGTTGTACTTGCTGCTGCCAGGGCGTGGTGACCACTGGCGCCGCGTATTGTTCTCTCGCCTCGGCAGGCGGCATCGGGGGTCGCAGTCGGTAGTCGACTACCCTCTCTTCTGGCTGAGGGTCGGGGTGCTCGAGAGCAGCCTCCGCGTATAGGCGTTCCGCGTCCCATTGATCGGGCGCGTCTTCTGCGTACTCCACGTACTGGTCTGGGGCGTAGTCGTCCACCAGACTCCAGGGGTCCACGTATTCTTCCGCCTCGTCAGGCACTTCCTCGATGCGTGGTAATGGGTACTCAGCTGGCTTCCCCATCTCGTCCAAGAACTCGTACACCTCTTGGTAGGTGCGGTTCCACTCCGCGTCGTAGTCGTAGTCGTCCGCGTATTCTTCGACTGCCTCGCCAGGCGTGGAAAGGTAATCCGGGTATTCTAAAGCCTCCTCAGGCGCGTCTTCGTCGTCTTCTTCTCCGGCCTCGTACTCCGCGACTAGGTCCAAATACCAGTCTTCTGCGTACGGTTCGTATACCTCGCGCGGCTCAGGCTGCGGTACGTCGCGCCAGTTCTTGCCGTATATCGCGGTTTGCTCGGCTTCGTATTCTTCTAGGCGGCTAGTGGCTTCCTCCACTCTTGCGTCGTCGTGTGGCCAGGCCTCAGACTGCCAGTCCCACCAGGGATCCGTGGGCGTGTTGGGTGACTCCCGAATGGGCGCGTACTCTGGATCAAGAGCCCAGCAGTCCTCATAGTCATCCCAAACAAGAGGCGTCCCGTACCGGTCATATCCCGTGCCCTCCAATGGCTGACTCCATTCGTCGTACTCCATCGGGTATCCGTCGTTGTCCCAAACCTCGTATTCTTCTCGCGCCTCGGCAGGCGGCGTCCCTCGATGCTGCGTCTCGTTCGTGTACGACAGTGGGGGTGGTGGTGAAGACGAATGACTGTTACTTAGCTCATAACGTCCACTCGAATAGTCTAATCGGCGCATCCAGTTCGCCTTCGCGGCTCTTTCAGCCTCATAGCGCTCACAGGCGCGGTCCAAGTTCCGTCGAAGGGCATCCAGACCCTTTTGCGTGGGGGTAATCGAAGTCATCGCGTCTCGATCGTGTACGCGGAAATATCTATAATAGGAAAGAAAGCGAAGGGGCGAAACTAGCTTTGATATAATGTTACGTTCCTTCCGGACGTCTGCCAGGTCACGTGACCTCGTCGCCTGTTCGCTTCGTCCAAGGGAATTCGCCGTCCAAGGACCCAAGTCAATCGTCGAATAATAGAAGTCAGCGGGGATATAGCACGACTTATAGCGGAACGCGTAGTGGCGATAACTCCAGCCAACTAGCAAAGATGACAAAGGAAGGGATGAGACAGTGAGGAATCAAGCTGTTATACACTCTGTGCCCTAAGAACCAACTCCGGCGAAGGGGAAGGTATTACACAAGATATCAAAGCTAAGGACTATAACGCGTCCAAAGCCCTCTACTTATACTACAGAGGGGGAGCTTTCAAGCTCAGCCCGAATCCGAAACCCTAATACACAGCCGCGAATCCTAATACGAGAAGCCAATGGCGTAAGGCCCTCATGGCATGAGTCAGAGATAAGAGATAACAGATAAGGGCCTAGAGGCGCCCCACATCCAAGTCCACAGCCGGATCACATCCGGACTCACAATCACAAGCCAACCCAGGCACAAGCTCATCTGGGCTCTTCCGGATTCTTCTTCGATGTTCCAAGGCAGGTCACGTGCCGGGGTCACGTGACGGCCGATAAGGTGTCCCTATTCCCAGGGTTCTTGGTAGCGCGTGGACGGGTGAGGGGTGTATGAGCTCACCGCGCGTGCCGTCTGCACGTGATCCGTCTCGTATTCCCACGCTCCGAGCAGGCGTTCGAGCACTGCCGTCGCCGCGCGCACTTCGTTCTCGCGCTGCGGGTCGTAATCGTCGTCTTCCGGGCCGCGTCCCGGCTGCGCCGTGACACCAGGTAGTCCTTAAACTCCTTATGAGGGTTGTGTGAGACAGCTTCAGTGCGCAGACGGGACTGAACAGCTGCTCTCATCCATGAGGCAGCATAGCCTGACTTCTGAGGAGAACCTACAACGCCAGCACATAAGTCAGTCATAAAATTATGTATTCTAGGACCGTGACAACACACACCATTTGGTGGCAAGGGCACGGGCTCTGTGGGGGCTGACAGTTGCAGCGGTTGATAGTAACTGTCGAACTTTTCCAAGTCACTACTTAGTTGATAAATATGCGCGTGGGTAGTACTTACAATGCGTTCCAAAGCCTCGGCACCAGCAGTAACACACCCCTCATCCCAGTTAGCCCTGCAGTACTCCAGTTTGATGGTTGGATCGAGAGCTGGGGTTAGTTTCCAAAGAATACAAACAATGAGCAATGTGTTGTATAATAAACAAAACCCCAAAAAACTCACCAAGACATACAAATAAGTGTCCGTCTTGCTGATAGAACCATACCATTTTTTGACCTTTTCTAACCCTTTCTTGATCACGTGCTTAACTCATGCAAACTTGGCATTTCTAGCCATAATTTCCCAGCGCTCTTGCAGGCATTCGAGCGTGGGGATTGTGTGCCAAACCATAGGCATCTTCTCTGATGAGAATGATGCTTGCACTTCTCGGGGTTCCTGAAGGACCTCCTGCATGAGTTCAAGGAGCTTCCACTCATCTGGGGTGATCCTATAGTCGAAGTACGACTTGTTCTTCAGCTTTGGGACCCTATCCGAGTCATCAGCAACAAGGACGAATTTATTTACAGCCTAAGCAGTGAATCAGCAATATCAACACAAAGATGAACACTGGGCTCACCAACTTGCTCGATAGCGGTCGCTCAAGGAGGTCATACATAGACCCCCAGTGAGTGCGCGCCCATTTCTTCAACTCCAGTGGTTTGACACCTTCCTCAGCACAAACAGTCTGGAAATATGAGCTGGGTGAGGTGAACACCAGATCTGCGTAATCAGTGCTATGGCTTTCCCAAGCAAGTCACCGGGCTGAAAGGTAACAGTGCCATCAACCTCCTCATTATCTAGCATGTTGTCGAGTTCCTCCCAGTCAGCAGTCCAATCCTCATCACCACCAGTTGCTTCACCAACATCACCATCTTCCTCAGGCTCACCAGCACTCATGTGTGTGTCTTTGAACGTCTAGAAGTCGGGTTGATTGCCTGGATAAAGTCATGTGCAGCAAGATGGACGGTGTGCTCCATACATCTAATGTTGCGTTTGTGCCCGAGATGCCCGAGGAGTTCCTTGAAGAGGACGACGTCCGCGCGTTTGGGTCTATGACTCAGGAGCATTACGACGCTTGGAGGCATATCAAGGCGAGTTTCCTATCGACTTAGAGGAATGAGAGCTGGCCGTCACGTGACCTGGCACGTGACCTGCCTAGAGCTGGTCCAGAAGGGTCCGGATGAGCTTGCGCCCGGACCAGAGTGTGATACGTGACTGATGTGACTGCTGACTTGTACGGCCTTTGATTGGATTGTGATATTAGGGTTTGTGGCTGTGTATCAGGGTTGCTGGGCTTGAAAGCTCCAGCCCTAGTAGTATAAGTAGAGGGGCGTTCGCGTATGAACCCCTTAGCTTTGATATCTTGAGGAATACCTTCCCTTCCCTGCGCCTTAGCTCCTTGTCCTGTGTGCATACTCTTTGTCGTCATCAGCTCCCTGCTATAAGTTGTGCACGTCGCCGACTTCTCCTTCATCATTCTCGACTTCGCCATTATCGTTCTCTGCCTCGCTTATCTTGGTCACGCTCTGCGTATCGCCCTAGCCGTCGCCTACGGGATACTGAAGACTTTCGACGCGTACACTCAGCAAACCGGTTCCAAATCCAAGTCGGATTGATACGTCCAGAAGGAACGTAACATTATATCAAAGCTCTTCCCTACCTCTTTGCTGAGTTTAGGATGACGTTCACGTTGACGAAGAGAGGACTCGACGTTCTGAAGATGCGGCTGGACAGCGCCGCCGGAAAGAGTGCCGCCTGTGCGCGTGCGAAGACAGTATTGGAGCGCCATAAGCTAAGTCCTTGGCCGTCTCCCTTCATCCCCTCCCCATCGTACAACGAAACGTGGCATAGGATGCCGCCCCTCGCGGCGAGAGAAGAATATGGCTGGATGCCGCCTGCCGAGGCGAGAGAAAGATACGAGGAATGGATCTACGACGCGTACGGGGCGCCCATGGAATACGAAGTCTGGGGCCTGCCAAAGGAAGAAACCGGGTACGACTGGGACGGAAACCGGGTCGTCTGGGACCACTATCAAGATGAGTGGACCTTACCGCCTGCCGAGGCGCGAGAAGAATACGAGGATTCGGAGTACCCGCCGGCTGCGGCGCGAGAAGAATACGAGGAGACAGATGAGTACTACGACTACTATGACGAGGACGAAGAGGGCTACTATGATGCCCAGATCGCCGTCTATGACGAGTATGCGTACGACGCAGCCGATGAAGACTCGGAGTTTGAGGGCCCTTCATGGGCAACGCCACGTGACGACGCGAGAGAAGAATACGACGCGGAGGCAGCTTCGGAGCGCCCCTATCCGCCTGCCGAGCCGAGAGAAGAGTACGAGGACTATGCCGAAGAAGAGTATGAGGACGAGGAGGAGTTCCCAGCCGGAGACGTTCAAGACGACGGCTATGATGAAGACTGGATGGGTCCGCACGTGACACCTGAAAAGAGGGTCCGCTTCCCAGCGGAAGAAGTCCACGACGACGGATACGAGGAGGAATGGATGGGTCTGCATAGCGGTGAAGCTGAGTACCCTTCCGCACATCGACACGGCGAAGCATCCATTGAAGACTGGATCCCCGCCCCACTAGAGCCGCTTGACAAAGCGAGAGAACAATACGCAGTGCCGGAGGCTTCCGTGCCCTGGCAGCAACATGTATCTCAGGCGCGCGGCGAGCTCATGGTCGCGCAGCAACACGCTTGGTACCCGAGTACTGCGCCGGTGATACACGAACCCTCGGTGGCGATGGACACATTGGCAGGAAGAACGCGCCTACGCGCAGCAGCAGCTAAGTTCCCCAGAGCATCCAGACTCGGCGCGTTGACAACCGCGAAGCAGGAGGATGAGGGGCAGCGAGGGTGCTGCCCTAGAAAAGAGGGTAATGTTGCGTTTGTGCCCGAGATGCCCGAGGAGTTCCTTGAAGAGGACGACGTCCGCGCGT
This sequence comes from Lactarius deliciosus, assembly GCA_021525775.1. NCBI lineage: Eukaryota > Fungi > Basidiomycota > Agaricomycetes > Russulales > Russulaceae > Lactarius > Lactarius deliciosus. The sequence continues at coordinate 21,604 of JAKELK010000221.1, forward strand.
TTGGGTCTATGACTCAGGAGCATTACGACGCTTGGAGGCATATCAAGGCGAGTTTCCTATCGACTTAGAGGAATGAGAGCTGGCTGTCACGTGACCTGGCACGTGACCTGCCTAGAGCTGGTCCAGAAGGGTCCAGATGAGCTTGCGCCCGGACCGGAGTGTGATACGTGACTGATGTGACTGCTGACTTGTACGGCCTTTGATTGGATTGTGATATTAGGGTTTGTGGCTGTGTATCAGGGTTGCTGGGCTTGAAAGCTCCAGCCCTAGTAGTATAAGTAGAGGGGCGTTCGCGTATGAACCCCTTAGCTTTGATATCTTGAGGAATACCTTCCCTTCCCTGCGCCTTAGCTCCTTGTCCTGTGTGCATACTCTTTGTCGTCATCAGCTCCCTGCTATAAGTCGTGCACGTCGCCGACTTCTCCTTCATCATTCTCGACTTCGCCATCATCGTTCTCTGCCTCGCTTATCTTGGTCACGCTCTGCATATCGCCCTAGCCGTCGCCTACGGGATACTGAAGACTTTCGACGCGTACACTCAGCAAACCGGTTCCAAATCCAAGTCGGATTGATACGTCCAGAAGGAACGTAACATCTAAAGAGGGCACCAATCAAAGACCAAAGATAGCATTTTATACAATGAGTCAATGACTTACCGAATGCGATGCTGACGAGCGACCCACAATTGTCCAGGAGGTTGATGGAGTCTGCGCTGCATGTAGCGCCCCGCTTTGTTGTTTGAAGATGCGTTGTTGCTGGTCATCCACCCTATCTGATGGGTTGTTAGCCCAGCTGATCAAGTCTCAAGAAGATAGGTATTGCTTACCTTGTTGAGTATCCCATAGCGTTCGGCAATACAGAGGAGAGCTTCACCAATATTTGCACCGCTGTGATTGCCTTTGAGTTCAGAAAAGGCGAGCAGGTCAGACTTGAGCTCCCAGTCATTTGGCTTCTCCTTTGGGGCATCTATATAATGGACAGTGAGCGAGAGGTAAGGGTCGCTGGCCCCTGATTGCCAGAGGTCAAATGTGGTGGAGAATTGCAAGTCAACATTTTCGTAGTACTTGCACATACACTTGATGACATCATTGACCTTGTTCATGATCTCATCCTGAAGCTTGGTGCGATGAGGTATATCCGAGTCCTTCATGTTGGGGCGTAGGTATCGGAGCATGTTGCAGAATGACGATTTTTTGACAACATAGAATGATTGGTCATCTTCCACGACGAACTGAATGATGTGCTCCATTAGTCCTTGCTTAGACCATGTCGGTATGCGTTGCACAGTGTTGTACAAGTCAGCCTGACTCGGGGTCAAATGGGTCATAGTCAGCTGGGTCAGTCCAGGTCAGTTGACCCCGGTCAAAGGTCTGACTGAGGGTCAGACCATTTTTGGAATCGCATATTCTGCTTAGTCATTACAGCTTGTGCCGACGGGGCAATGGTCCGCCCAGCCCGAAGTTGTGATAAAAAAGGGGAAAGTGGCGTGTGGGAAAACACACGTGAGTAATAAATCTTCGACACACAGGATTTTCCGAATATAGAAAGGTATCACATAATCTGACTCTAACGGGTCGGAGTCAGACTACCTGACCCCGGGTCGCGGGTCTGACCCAGTCAGACCCGCGTCATGACAACACTGGCGTTGCATGAAGCCATTTGTCATGGATGCATATTATTTTCCTATTTTTCTGTATTTATACGGATTTATTTGAAGAAGATATAAAGGGCCGAAGTACAGAGACTTCGAGTTAGTCACAAGGGTTTGCCACCCATGTGCACGTGATTGTGGGACTTGAGTCCCTTATACGAACAACGGTTATGATTGGTAGATAAGGATGGAAGGTTCTGGAAGGATCTAGAACACGCTTAGTAGTTTACACTTACTCACTGTATTAAGTTTTACTCAGCAAAGTGGAGCCGCTCGTAAGCGCTATGACAAGTGCATCAGTCAGCACAATAGATAGCACTATTAATAGACACAACATGTCAGCTCCTGAGTCAAGGAGTCTTACTGTACACTTAGTAATAGTGTTCAGACTCAGTTCGTACTCAGCCGCAGTAGTGTATATAAGCTTCCATGTAGCGTCCTGAGTGGAACCAACTTGTCCTCTTGGTTCTCCACTCAGGTGCACATTTCACTGTACTTCCTTACTTCAGTCCAATCTAACTTGTCCTCTTGGTTCTCCACTCAGCGTGCCACAGTGTGATACCTTGCAGTTAGGGTTTTGTATAAAGACCTATAAGTTCTGCATTCTCTGCTGTGACTGTACATTTAGCACGTGACTTGTCTCCGCGTTAGGTTGAGTGTGCTCCCTTACAGTTCACACTTCATTTACACTTGACTTGGCATAGCACGGCAGTCACACCACTACACCATTGAGATTAACTTGCATGAGCATCGTGTTCTTGTCATTGTCATCACTGCCAATTGCACGTGGATGAGGGTCGACACCGGCATCTTTGCATCTCTTCAAGTAGACCTCATGATGAGTATCCTTGGCACTGGAAAGTATCAGCCCGAGATGGGCTGACAGAACGATCCTTGATGTCACATACTGTGCAATATGAGTGCGAAGGGTCGACACACTCTTTGAAGTGAAAAAGCATCTTTCTCAGACACTCCTAACTTTCTGTAAACGCCAACTTGAATGAGAAGAAACTGTACATCAATATAATATTTACTTACTTGCATATATCGCACATGTGGCCATCCTTTTCTTGTCCATTGACATCGCGCTTGACCTCGAAGAATACCTGGTGTATGTCTTCTGTGCACAGGTCATTGTTATGGCTGTAGGTGCACCAAATGCCCTGGATGTCGTGTCAACGAGATGTGAGAATAAGAAACCCAGAAGTGAGATTAGAAGAACAAACATACCCTGCGGTCTTGATCAGTGTCCTGTCGCATCTGCTCATATCCACCCTCCTCTTCAGTGTCATCCCCACCATCACTACCCCCAGCTTCCTCTCCATTGCTGATCGTGAAGTCTCGGTCATCATTGGTTTTGCTTTCAACATCCTGATTGTCCATAGTGGACTTGATGCGCTTGTTTGGACCCGCTGAAGCCTTGGGGTGCTTTACATTTCCTCTTGGCGCAGTGGGGGTAGAGTTACCTGCGTGTCACACCTTAAATACTGTATATACCGCTTAGAAAGTTGTATTGTATGAACCTTGTTTGGTGGGGCTGGAGTTTCCTGAGTTTGCAGATTCCTTGCTGTTGACTGGGGACAGTGTAAATAGGAAGAGGTGCTGATGCAGAGGTGTACTCACCGAGGACAGTTCTAGACAAGAAGAATCCAGTGAGGGATGCTTGCTGTGCTTTGGTGGTGGGTTTGATAGCGCAACGATTGCCCACAAGTTGGGCAGGCTCCTTCCCCTTTAAGCCAGCTGTCATAGAGGTGTCAGAGTCGAGATTGAGACTTGGAGCGCCGAGCCCATGAGCCGAAATAGGCTCAGTGTCATCTGGATCATTGAACCAGGGAATCTCGGACACATCCTTCAAGGTGCCATCAGGCCTGTGAGCACATTGCTCATTGGTGTCAGACATATCAGAAAGTACGAGGTCTGAATATTTGATATCAACCAATCCACAAAATATTGCTACGCTATGGAAAGGCCTGAGAAAACTGTAAAGCTCATTTAGCAAAGATATCTCAGACTGGGTGGAGTGGATCTATGTATGCATGTGTAACGTCCCCGAGATTGTGCCACTTGGCCAGCCGCCAGCGATCATGTATGGTTGATTGGCCAAGCCACTTGCGTGTAAGCCACGACACACGCAGCATGGGAATTAGTAGCTGCAGACCAAGACTTTGGTTAGCTTCTGAGTGACATGCCGCGTTGGGCAGTGCAGAGTCGCAGACAGGGTATGTGCATTCTCTCTCAGCCCAGAGCTCATGGACGAGGTTGAGTGTGGTGCTGAGTTGGAGGTAGTTCGAATGTGTCATGTACTGGCTCGATGTGGTCGCTCAGCAAGTAGGGAGTCAGGATTTGCAGCCCCATACACAGTGAGATAGCGGTGGCTCGACACGCCAATGCTGAGCTCACCAAATGGCATCAAGTGGAACTGCTCCAAGTCAGCATTCCATCGAATCTGTCCGAGTAGGCACACACGTTGTTGCGGAAGCTGGTGTAGTGACCACAGGTGCGATCTTCATACCCTGGGGTGCACGACAAGGCGCATGACACCATGGAGGCTTGTTGGGGGGCACAGGTGGAGTTGGCATCGTACTCAAAGCAGATGAGATTGATCATTTCAGAGCTCAAAGGCTGAGTTGAAGCAAGAGTCGAAGCGTGAGAATGGCACTGGAAGAGGGAGGCAATGTCTCGCTTGCATGCTTCCAAAGCAGCTGAAAAGAAGCCAGAGAGTTAGACAGAACTTAAGCTGGGACATACCTAGTAGTGTTGGTTGATGGAGCCTGCGGGGGTTGAAGGGCATTCAGCTACACCTGAATGGGGAACCGGACCGGAGGCAGCAGTGTTGAACCAGAACCAGACCTTGCCATTCAGTTCAGGTGTTCGCGTTCAAACCAAAGTTCCAGACCAGACTTTGGCAACACTACTTGCAGGAGACTCTTAAACTCCTTGCAGTGGCTTCAGGTGCCAATAGGCAGACATATTCTGATTTTGCCAACTCTGCAAATCATATTGATCACTATAAAAATATAGGGCTATTTAAAGATGCCAGAGATACTGCCATTACAATCTCTACTGATGGTGCTCAGCTCACCATGAAGAAACAATCCAATGTGTGGCTTTTGGTTGTTGTGCTACTCAATCTCCCACCAGAGAGGTGATATAGGGCAAAGAATATTATCATCCCCCTTGCCATTCCTGGGCCTTCATCTCCTGGAAATATTGAGTCCTTTATATATAGTGTTTGAAAGTCCGACTCAGTCCGGTTTTTTGCCCTAATCTGGACAAACTGGACTGGAACCAGTTTTTGATTTTACCATTTTTACCCTAAACTGGACTTAACCAGCAAAAACTGGTTGTTGCCAGTTGCAGTGTTTCACAAAGACTGGTTCTATCAGTCTCAACTGGCTCATCCTGAGCCGACCACAACCTCACATCAACCAACTGCAACTGACTTCAATACTTATGTACTCATGGATGTAATAACTATGACAAGGCAACTAAACAACTGTACCGTGTCAAGAGCACTAATGTAGTCTATGTGTAGCGGCAATACTAAGTTTAACTAATTACTCTATGTCCAAGGAGGGTCAAATTTGTTAAAAAATTGCATGGGGTAGGTAAATTTTTTTAAGGAATTTTGGTTGACCCCCCCCCCCCCCATGTACCACCTAAAAAAGGAAACTCATACCAAAAAAGGAAAAAATTGGGGGCCACAAGTGAGCAGTGTGACTCCAAGAAGGACCTGATGGTGAGAGGAGGGCTTGGGAGAGCTTATGAGCAACAAGTGCACCCCCTTTGTGCACCCTCTGAACTAACAAGACAGCCCAAAATGTAAATTTTTTCAGGGATTTTGGTTGACTCCCCCCAACCTTGACCCCAACCCCCCTGCTGTGGGTCATAAAGTGGAAAATATTAAATTTTTTAAGAGATTTTGGTTGACCCCCCCCCCCAGCCCTGGGTCAGGGAGCAACATTTTTGACCCCCCTTATCTATGTCAGACTCAAATATATTCTCCTCATCCTTGTCATCCCATGTGTGTGCCTGTACATCTGCCTCCAGGAGCTCTTCATACTCTGCCAGATCCACCTCTTCAACCTCTGATGAATTGATAGATGCCCAATCAACAGTTGTACCATGCCACGCAGATTTCATGATCAAAATTTTTTCAAACTGATTTGATCCCAAACAGGCCCAGTGTTCTGTTGCCACTTTCTTGCTCAACAAGAATAGCCGTTCGCAGGGAACAGATGACACTTGAATGGGAAGAATATCCAGGGCCATCCTCGCCAGTGTTGGATACTCTCTGACATGATTCTAAATGTCGACATTAGTGAATGAGTGAGTAACAGTGGAGCTGAGCCAGACATACCTGCCACCACCTTACTATGTCAGTTTTCAGAGACACCTCCCTCTCGAGCATCTTCAAATACTTGCGAACCTCAGCCCTCCATCCATTGCCTCCTGCCACAGATTTCTCCTTGAGAAGGGACTGTCGGTGACGGTCAAAATCTGACATGACAGAGTCATCCCAGGCTGGCATTGGGTTTGGTGGGCGATGCAACATCATCGGAGTCATTAGGCATTGTGGTTTTTGGATGGCTCCTCCAGTATTCTTCAGCCTAGCGGGCATCAAATCAGAACTTAGATATCTTGTACTAGATCACTCAAGTACACTTACCATCATCTCAAATATTGTCAGGGCCTCATCCTTCCAATTTCTCATGTCTAAGTTCCCAAGAAGTTGCTCCTTTTCCTGCTCCTTTTCTCCACCCCAGGCTAGCTCTACGTAGTCAAGTTTGTAGTATGGGTGCAGAACTAATAACCAAGGTTATTTGAGAAGATAGAAGGAAGAACATGTGAGATACCTAATGTGAGAACATATGCTGGCTTTTCATCAAATTTGCAGTAATATTTATGAAGTTTATCAAGCCCATCTTGAATAGTGGCCTTGTAGATTGAAAACTGCTCGTAATTCTTTGCCCTGTCATGTTTCTTCTCCCATCTTGTCTGCAGTTCTTTGATGAGCGGTAGTGTGTGCCATAGTGTTGCCTGGTTCTCCAATGAGAAACACTGCTGTACTTGATTTGAGTTGTCATGACCGGACTTTCTTTTCCTTTTCTTCTTCATTCTATTTCACCACACTCTAGACTGTTCTACTCCGTTCCACTATATTCCATCTTGTTCTACTCCGTTCCGTTACGTTCCATCTTGTTCTACTCCGTTCCGTCATACTCCGCCTTGTTCCACTCCATTCCGTCATCTTCTATCTTGTTCTAGTATCCTCTACGTCATTCCATGACGCCCTGATTCATATGCAGTATTGATGATTCACTTAGTACCAACACTGCTTACTATAGACACCTCTCGGAAACCTATATAAACCCCCAGTAGCAACAGTAGTACCTTAGACTTGTCTTCGTTTGTATCTGGCGAATAACAGCTCATCTCTGTTCAAAACCCCTTCTGTGTGATCCTCTTGACTCTACCATATACTTGGACTTCCCTTAATTTGGGTTGTCACCTCGGAGCTTCTGGACACTGAGCTATATCAGTGGCCCACACAATTCGTACACCTTGTCCACCGAGTCACATGACTCGGCAGTCTCACACCTTGCACTTGTTCTGCGCAAGTCGCGCGATACGCCCCCACCAGAGCGTAACATGAGTCCTAGAGAGTTGATATTAATCAGTGGAAGTAAGCAGATGTAACAAGAGACATACAGTGAGAATATCCCAGGCACTGACCACCCGCTGCCAGTTGGCCTCCAAAAATGTGAACACTGTCCAAGGGATCTCAATAGTTGGCTCCCCCTCCCTGCGAATTGTAGTGATGGGACTGAACTGTCTATCTGCTGATGCAACAAATAAGGCAATTGCCTATTTTGTGTCAGCAGGAGCCTAAGAAATGGCAAGGAATAACATACCTGTCGCAGTTGATCGCCCTGATCCAACATTGCGTAAGCAGTGCCCCTGTAATGCCACCACAGGGGTGTTAAGTACGACGTGTACTTCGTAAGTCAACGGGATTGGAAGAGCACGAGTCCATTAAGACTCAGTTCGATGGTGAACAAGTGCCACTAGGTCTCCCAGGGACTCTAGGGTAATAGCAGAAGATAGGGCTCAAGCGCAAAGGCAAGCGAACGCGAGGACTCAAGCGTAAGGGCAAGTCAAACATGGGTTGTGAGGCAAAGACGATGTGGTATTACACAAGAAGTCAAGTCTACTGTACAAGCTAGGTAGGGCATGACTTATATACTAGTACAGGGTATTTGTGAACTACAAATACATGACGCGATCCTAGGGTACGGGCCCTAGAGAGCTGATAAAGGGAGACTACACATATGGAACAAGGGAATTCCATGGGACAATGCATGCATCAGAGGTCGTCAGCGGGTTCTAGAAGTCGTGCCACGGGGTGTCAGAACGGTCAGACAGTGGGTGCAAGCTACAAGCCAGAAAGTGTATCGAACCGGATTGTATTGTAAAAGTACAGTCAATTGCGAAGGAGATGAAGAAGGATGGGAAAGATAAGAAAAGCAGGGAGGGGAATCGTAACATTACCCCCCCATCAGATTCGAAGTTGCCACAACTTCGACTAGTCACTGGTGTAATAGCAGTCCTCTTCAGGCGCGACATTGGTAGGTATAGGTGATGGGGTACAGGGGCAGGTGTGACGACGCAGGAACATGTGTTGTCCAGACTCACCGCAACTTCTGCAGTGCTCATACAACGGGCACTTGATCTCTTCGTGCCTCGCGTCATGCCTCAGACACTTGCCGCACCACCTAGGGCAACTGTCCAGGTCTACGTAAGAAGGGGACATGGGGGAGAGCCTGCAAATAAGGCAGATGTTGGACCAATGTACCCAGCTCCCACACCACCTGCATGGCTCACACTCCTGACAATCCGGGCATTGAGCTACCAGGTGCTCCATGGACTTGCACTGAAAGCACTTGCGCTGCCGCTGACGACCTTCCCCTTGAAGGCGCGGCATCTTGCACGGTCTGTTAGAGCGAGGGGGGAGGGGAGTGGACTCAGGTGTCAGACGAGGGCGCACGGGTTTGGTGTGGAGTTCGGCGTATTTGTCAGATATGAGGGGGATGGCACGGGCGTACTGAAGTCTCTTGCGCACCCCTGAAAGGTCCATGTCTAATCCAAACTCGTCTCGCATCAACTCAGACTGGAGTCAACAGATTTCTGAGGCTCGCGCCTTTATCATGTCCTGGTGCATCAGACATTCGTGAAGGTGAGACACCTTGGCATGAAGCCACAGGTTCTGCAGTGTGCCAATCACCTCATTTAGTACAAGGGTGCGAGGGTCATGAGGGTGGAACATGTTTAGTTGGGTGTTGGTGACGTGCTGGGGAAGTTGCTTGGCATATACTGAGTTCAAGAACACCTGCAAGACATAGCAGTTGCTCCCCTTGCCCATAGTTCCGACAACTTCCTGATAGTCCCGGCAATAGAAGATGAAAAGGGCGATTTGCAGCAGGCAGTCAACCCCACCAATCAGGAGTGGGAAATAAAAGGGAGAGTGAGGGTTGTTGGGGAAAAAGGGGGGTCCAGGGTTGACTGCGTCCTCCTCATCATCTTCGTTGTCGAGGAGTGCAAGGGCAGGGTCTGATTCGACGATACGAGTCTGGGGATTTGGTGTGGGGACGTGATCCAGCCCTGCAGGGAACGGTGGGAAGGAGCCAAGTGTAGCGGTGCGACTGCCGCGCTACACTAAGTCAAGTGTAAAGTAAAGTGAACTGCTAAGGGAGCATGCTCAACTTAGCACAGAGACAAGTCACACGCTAGACGTACAGTCACTGCGGAGGGACAATCAACTTGTGGCCTTTATACAAGGACCAAAGATGTCAGATATCACGCAGTGGCATGCTGAGTGGAGAACCAAGAGGACAAGTTCAGATTGTGACAGAGTAAGGAAGTACAAGGGAAATACACACCTGAGTGGAGAACCAAGAGGACAAGTTGGTTCCACTCAGGACGCTACAGGGGAGTTTATATACACTACTGCGGCTGAGTACGAACTGAGTCTGAACACTATTACTAAGTGTATAGTAAGACTCCATGACTCAGGAGCTGACACGTCGTGTCTATTAATAGCGCTATCTATTGTGCTGACTGATGCACCTGTCATAGCGCTTACGAGCAGCTCCACTTGCTGAGTAAAACCTAATACAGCGAGTAAGCGTAAACTACTAAGCGTGTTCCAGATCCTTCCAGAACCTTCCATCCTTATCTACCAATCAGAACTCTTATACATATAAGGGATCTAAGTCCCACAATCACGTGCACATGGGTGGCAAACCCTTGTGACTAACTCGAAGTCTCTGTACTTCAGCCCTTTATATCTTCCCGTATAAATCCGTATAAATACAGAAAAATAAGGAAAATAATACGCGTCCATGACACCAAGCACCGTGTTTACATCTGGCGCCTCGAGAGGAGGTGGTGGCGTGAGGGAATATGGGGCTGGTGTTGCGTTAGGCCCGTCCTAACGATGCTCGACTTGAGCGAGGACAGAGTGGCGAGGTATACGGAAGGCGACTTAGCGAATATGAGTACACGACCTTAAGAGGAACGTGACCGCTACCAGCACTGGGGCGAAGTCCACCAGGCGTACATATCGTTGGGCGATCTGCCTGATCAAGGCCAGACGCGATAACAAGCAGAGAGTGAGGAAGAGGCAGACGAGGATAGAAGAGACCAGGATTCTGGATAAGGATTCAAGAAGACCAAGCTAAGGAGCTCGGTCTTCGTACTGCCCACTAGATATACAGTTGACGAGGAGCTTTGAAGCTCCTCCAGAATGTGAGGTACCCAGTAGCCATAATAGCTCAAACCCTACTACGACTGTCCTAGGTATGAGTCAAGTCCGTACCGCGCGACATGTGATAACTACAACAAGCTGACTGAGACGACTGTCCCTGACTAATACTAGGGTAGTCAGAACCCCGTGAGACTGCAGTCCATACCGATGAGTCCGATCGCAACATCACCCCCTTTTCAGGTGCGACGCCCCGACGCTCCAAAGCCCTCCTCCTCATAGTGAACCCGCGTACGCTGTGGCTGCTGGGCGCTCCTCTTGCCCCTGCGGGTCTTCTTCTTCGTCAGCTCGTAATCCACCATGGTGCCTGCCTCGTCCTCGATATGCTCCAACGCGTTGGCCATCTCCAGCCGGCGCCGACTGCCCGCCACCTTACCTTGGACCTCCCCCAGGGCGGCGATGAGGTCGTCGATGCGTTGGTTAAGGCGCTGTTGCTCCCGGTTGGCGAGGCGGTAGCGATGGACCTCCGCCGAGAGGGAGAGGTCGTGGATAGAGTCGAGGCAGCGGTCGATGCGCGCCCGATCTTCGAAAGCCTCTGTGAAGAGGACCATGTCCGCGGCGGGGTACATGGGTTTGCCGCCATACACGTAGTGGGGGGCAGCGTAGAGGGGGCGAGCGTAGACCTTGTCCGACTCGTCGATGATGCCCACCACCAGAGGGTCCGGCCCCATGATCACCTGGTGGTAGCGGGCCTCGCGCTCAACCCCGTCGGGGGAGACGATGCGGAAGGGGAGATAGTCCGCGCCAGTGTTGGCCTTGAAGCCACTGGGGACTCATGTGTTGATGATGGCGAGGGGCTGATTGGTAGGGGCGCCCAACACCCTGAGGTCCCGCTTGTACATGGGGGTTCCGTCAGTGTTGAGCGAGTAGGGGGTTTCGTGTGGGTCGTCAGTGTCTGTGGTGGAGGAAATGAGGGGGTGCGTAGCTGGGTAGTCGCTGGGAGCATCCTCGTCCAGACCCCAGTCTGCTGTATCAGGCGCCGATGCCTCAGCTGCTGCTGCCTCAGCTGTGCCCTCCGCAGTTGCTCGTCCCTCCACTCCTTCACCACTTCCTTCCACAGCCGCACAGGCCCGAACTCGGTGTGGTACTTGGATAGGTTCACGGTCACCGTGTCCGTCAAGGCGTGGAACGAGGCTATCTGCGGCCTGGTGTCACGGTATGCGAAATGGACGCTTACTTACGGTGATGACCTCGTTAGTAAGTCGTAATGTGTCATGGACTAGTTGTATCAGTCAGCGGACTCGTAGTATCACATGCCGATGTGGCATGACTCATTCCAAGTACAGCGGTAGTAGGGTTCGAGCTACTTACGCTATTAGTCGTACGGATTCGGGAGGAGCTTTAAAGCTGCCTCATACATGTATAAATAGTGGCTCGATAAGACCAAGATAAGCCATCTTGGTCTTCTTCAATCACCACTCTCTTCTCTCCTCTTTCCCGTGTGCCTTCGCTTGTCTCCCCAGAGCAAGTCGTCCTTATCGATTGCCTAGTGACTCGGACGTCCTAGTGCCGGAACTACCCGTGTCACGTGCCTCAGTAGACGCCGTGTACATACGCCCAAGTCACGTGACTTGCTGTCAGGATATTCGCTAAGTCGTGAACGCCCTTTCGCAGTCCAAGTCGGACTAACGCCAGTGGTGGCGTAACATTAAGACCAAGATCCCTCATCGTGGCGTTCACAACTCGAGACCAGTGGAGAAACTTTCAAACATACTCCCTCGAACGTAGGGGAGACCGCAACGTACCAACACAATTCTTAGGAGCAGCCAGGTGGAGAGAATACCGAGGAGAAACCGGCTATTTCGTAGACTTCGCATCGGGACCTACCCGATACCGACCAGTTGAGTTCAACTTCGACCACCTCTGCTGGGTAGAGATTACGTGGAACCCTATAGACAATAGGTTTGACGTGGTACGACCAGCCGGAAGAAACTACAATTGCGATATTGACGCAAGAGGACTACCTACGCGAGAACAGTGGGGACGCATCGACGGACAACCAGAGGAAGAACCTAGCGCGTCTGAACCCAGAACCTCACCCCCCTCCGAAGCTAGTGAAGACGAAGGAACTTCCAACGCCAGCGACGAATCGGAAATTGAAGAAGTAGTCCAAACAGCTGAGTCCCTTCGCATAGACGAACCCGAAACCATCCACGTACACGCCCCCGCAGTCATGGCCACCGCAACTCTAACTCACGAAGAACTAGCCACGGAAGAAGCACGACGTATTACAGAAGAAGCGGAAGCTCACCTACAACCCATCAACCCCGCCACAGGGCACCGCATGACGGCTGACGACGCAGCCATATTTCGCGCGGTAGGCCCAGACGTACCAGACCCGCCACCAGGAGCAGGAGGACCCGCGCCACCCAGAAGACCAGGCGGACATTTCGGTCAAGGCCCGCCAGGGGGAGGCGGAGGAAGACATCCACAATTTGGCGGAGGAGGAGGGGGCAATCCATTCGGAGGAGGACCACCACCCCCTCCAGGAGGACCGCCGCCCAGGGGACCGCCACCCGGACCACCCCACGGGACGGAAAGATTAGTCGGAGAAGTGCCAACCATCTTCACGGGGGACAGAAAAGAGTACGAGTCCTTCCTCACTCAATGGCACATTTACTGGGGACAAAACGCAGAAGCGCCGATCATGCTCAACGTCTATCGACGATGTCTGCTCTTCCTAGGATTCATCAAAGGGCCCCAAGTAGCCAACTGGACCCTTGGATTCCTTCAGTGGTTGAATAACGAGCTGCGACTCGGAAGGAGTCGATATGACGATTTCCTGTGGGATACACTGACCGCAGGCTTCACGGACCGCTTCTCCAATGTCCTCGAACAAGAAGAAGCACAGGCCACGTTAGCGAAAGGATTCAAAATGGTTGGAGATGACATCGATTCGTACGTCACCAACTTCGAACAGCTAGCACGGAAGGCTGATTACCGCCTCAACGACCGCCAAACGCTGGACCGCTTCACGGCGGGACTACCCAAGGCGCTATTTACCAAAATCTACGAGATGGACGATCCGCAAAACTTCAACGAATGGAAGGAAGCGGCCATGCGACGACAGAAACAGTACATTCACCTGCGCGCGCGACTCAACCTCACCGGTACACCGTCCCGGGGACCCCCACCTGCACGTCAAAACCAACAGCGCGGGTATGCCCCACCTTGGGCACCACCCCGACACCCACCTCCACGATACGACCCAAACGCCATGGATACTTCGGCTGATCGTACACGGGCCAGACTCGCAATGGTGGGAGACCCCAATCGGACCCCGTACACGCCACCCTTTCCGCCAAGAGGAGGACCAGGGCAAAATCGAGGAAGCGGACAACGCCGAGATATGAGGGAAGTCATATGTTACAACTGTAACAACCCGGGTCACTTCTCACGAGACTGCACACGCCCAAGGAAGCAGAGGCAGCAGTACCAACCACGCGCCAGTACAAGTCGCAGCGCGGAGACCGATTATTATAGCCAAGAACCCGTAACCGCCAGACGCGCAGAAGCCACAGCCGAAGAACAGGCGAAAGGATGGATGGATACCATACGAGGGGCTAGTGACGAGGTCAAAGACCTCATATTCAAAGATCTATGGACCCAAGAGGGTTTTCAGGACGCCTAAACCCATCGGCCTGGGTGAGGGCAGTTAATTGTAACTCTGTAATCATGACTCGCTATCGTTCGCTTCGAATTCCAGTCTCGATTCGTACAAGTTACTCCATGGCCGACATAAAAGGGCTCGTCGATTCAGGAGCCACCGACAACTTTATAAGACCTGCGTTCGCTAAACGCATGGGCCTCGGATTACAAATCCTCGAGCGACCAAAAAAAATATGGAACATAGACAACACCGAGAATAAAGCTGGGTCTATCACTCACTTCGTCGACTTAGACGTCCAAACCAACGGAATTAACCGAGTCATGAGATTTCTAGTCACTGACATTGGAAACGAAGAACTCGTACTCGGATACCCTTGGCTAGCCACCTACGAACCCACCATCAACTGGGCCCACGCCACCATCCACGAAGGCATGCTCCCAGTAGTACTACGATCGATCAACCCTACGGAATCACAAACCACGATTGCCACCGCGGTTACACAAGAGGAGGCGGAAGACATAGTACAGGAACTGGAGGAGGAATGCCAGATACGTACCACAGCTACTGAATTAGCGATCGCCGCCCACCAACACACAGTGGCAGCTGTCATACCCGAACCGTATCAACGTTTCGCCAAAATCTTTAGCGAAGAAGCATCCCATCGATTTCCACCCTCACGACCCTGGGACCACGCAATCGAGTTCAAACCAGGGACACCGGCGAGTATTGACTGCAAAGTTTACCCTATGTCGCAAGACGAAGATGAACAACTCCGCAAATGGCTCGACGAACAACTTAAAATGGGCTACATACGACCCTCCAAATCACCCTACGCGTCATCCTTTTTCTTTATCAAAAAGAAGGATGGCAAACTACGACCCGTACAGGATTACCGAAAGATCAACGCATGTACCGTGCGTAATCAATACCCACTACCGCTCATGGCAGAGCTTATTAACGACTTGGGAAACGGACACATTTACACCAAACTCGACGTACGATGGGGATACAACAACATACGAGTTAAAGAAGGCGACGAACCCAAAGCCGCGTTCAAAACCAAATACGGACTTTACGAACCCCTCGTCATGTATTTCGGACTCACTAACTCGCCAGCAACGTTCCAAAACATGATGAACGACATCCTAGCGGACGTCATCCTCCACTACCAGTCACGTGGGACCGTCATTCGAGTGTACATGGACGACATCGGAATTGCCACGACAGAAGAAGCAGGTCTGCAAGCCCATATCGAAGCCGTCAGCGCCGTTCTCCAAGTCGCCCTAGATCACGACCTATACTTCAAACCCGAGAAATGCCTCTTCCATCAACCGCGAATGGATTACCTGGGGGTAATCCTTGAAAAGGGGGTAACTCGCATGGACCCCGTAAAAATTTCCGGCATACGAGACTGGCCGCGCCCCACGAAGGTACGCGACGTACGCTCCTTCCTAGGCTTCTGTAATTTTTACCGCCTCTTCATTCGCGGTTTCGCAACATACGCACGAGCACTCAACAAACTCACGCGCAAAGACACCGAGTGGACGTGGGGCAAAGACGAAGAAAAGGCCTTCCAAACCCTCAAAGACCTCGTCACCAGCGAACCGGTACTCGCACATCCCGACCTGACGGACCAGTTTGAGCTCGAGGTAGACGCCTCGGGATACGCAGTAGGAGCAGTCCTCCTACAAAAGAAGAAAGATGGGAAGCGACACCCTATCGGATACTTCTCGGCCACGCTGAGCGAAGCAGAGCGCAACTACGACATCTACGACTTAGAACTTCTCGCCATCGTCAAAGCCCTACGACACTGGAGACCATTCCTAGCGGGATCCCCACATAAGATCAAAATATTCTCGGACCACCTCAACCTCACGCACTGGAAATCACCCCAGAAGATAAGTCGCCGCGTAGCTCGAGAAGTCCTGGAACTCATGGAGTACGACTTTGAGATTCATCACATCAAAGGCACCAACAACGGTCGCGCGGACGCGCTATCCAGAAGACCCGACTACGACCGAGGGGAAAACGACAACGAAGGAGTCACCGTACTGCCCGAGAGAGTCTTCATCCGGACAATGATCACACAAACCCCAGAGACGCTCGATCAAGACGAAGACACCCTCCGCTCGTGGATAGACCCACATAAACTTAAGAAAGTCGAAGGCATCTGGTACCGCCAGGGAGCACGAGTAGTCACGGGGGGACAAGATGCGATACGTATCATCATCGCTAACCATCACAATCCCCCAGTATACGGACATCCAGGGATCAGACGAACGACGCAAATCATTGAGCGAAGTCACTGGTGGCCGCACATGCTGAAACACGTGACCGAGTATGTCCGAGGATGCGCGGAATGCCAACGCCACAAAGTCAACAACCGACCCACGAGAGCACCATTAGTTCCCATCACGCCCATAACCGATGCTAAGCCTTTCGAAGTCATAGCTCTCGACTTCATCACTAAACTCCCCCCATCCCAAGGACATGACTCTATTCTCACGGTAACCGATCACGACTGCACCAAAGCCTCTATCTTTATTCCGTGCGTTGAGGAAATTACGGCAGAAGAGACCGCAGCCCTGTACGTCACCCATGTGTTTCGGAGATTCGGATTACCGGCGAAAATCATCAGTGACCGAGATCCACGTTTCGCATCAAAATTCACCCGAGAACTATGCCGGATCTTGGGAATCTATCAGAACATTTCCACGGCCTATCACCCCCGCACGGACGGACAATCGGAACGCACCAATCAATGGCTAGAACAGTATCTAAGGTTTTGGGCCAACGAGCGTCAAGATAACTGGGCGCGATTCCTACCAATGGCAGAATTCGCTCATAACAGCTGGCCACATGAGGCAACAAGGAAGTCCCCATTCTCGCTCATGATGGGATATGACCCGCGCGCTGATTGGATCGATAAACCGTCTCCCATTCCCCAGGTACTCACGCGACTCCAACAATTCCGAGAAGCACGGAAAGAGGCACAGAACCTTATCCGAAGAGCCCAATCCCTGTGGGTCAAACACCGAGATACGCCCAAGTACCAGGTGGGCGACCACGTGTGGCTGGAAGGACGCCATCTCCGAACCAATCAACCAACGGCAAAATTAGCGGCACGACGCCACGGACCCTTCAAAATCACACGAGTACTGTCACCGGTCAATTATCAACTCGAACTTCCCACGCAGTGGAGTATTCACCCCGTGTTTCACATCGATTTACTCACACCTTATCGCGAAACGCCCCTACACGGAGAAAACTTCCAGCGCCCACCACCGGATCTAGTAGAGGGTGAGGAAGAATACGAAATCGAACGAGTTCTGGACTCTCGGCGATTCGGCAGAAGCAAAAAACTTCAGTACCTGGTGAAATGGAAGGGTTATCCGGACTCGGAGAATCAGTGGGTTAACAAGGATGACGTCTTTGCTGACGAAGCCATAGCGGAGTACGAGCGGAGTTCAACCGGGAACAAAGCGCATATAAGCGAGACTGACGACGCTAAGTTTCCCCCATCTCTTCACACTGGATTCCTCTCTCAACCAGAAATGTCTCTTCCCTCTACCACCGCGTCCACCATTGTCGCTCCCTTCATCGGGGAGTCACTCACCTACGAAGAGCTCAACGCCGCCCTCGCCAACATCGCACCCATTGAGGACGTTGAAAACCCCAACACCCCCGAAACCTACTGGTTACTCACCGCCGACGGCCAGCGGCTCAACTCCGTCCCCTACACCGAGGCCCAAGTGCGTAGGCTTCGTGCAGCTCTCAGAGACAGTGAATCTGCCTCTCCTAGACCTCTCCCGGTACGAGTCGAGTACCGGGTCGAAGCGGAGGAAGAACGCAGCAACGCATCGATGGGAGGAGTGGAGAGTCGAGGCGGAGAGGTGGAGGCTCGAGCAGCTGTCGATGGCAGCGACAAGGAGAATGAGGATCCTCGAGAGGAGGAGACTCTTCGACTTGACGATGCGCGCGCCATTCAAGAACAGCCAGAGCGGGAGCTGAAGGCTTGGTACCCAGCTGAGCATCCGTCCATCATCACCACCACCGACTCTGATCACCCAAGGGAAACCCCCTACACGCTTGACACAGTTGGTCGCCCCCTGTATCGGGGGGACATCGTTCATGACGACACACCCACATCCCACCACCTCGCGGTACTCAACCGCCGACTCACCGACTCCCGCTTCGCCCCGCACGGTTACGAACACAACTGCGGGGAGAAGTTCGTCCACTTCCCCATCACCGACGCCCAGGGGGTCACTACTCAGGCCCCCTATGTCCAAGTCATCATGAACCCCGACCCCATCGTCCTCGCGCTCGCCTCGGACAGCGACAAGACGTTTTCCAAGCCCCTCTACGCCGAACCCCAAGTCAGGGAAGTAGGCAAACCCCACTACTCCGTCGAGGAGACGTTCGCCCTCGTTCGGGGCCACGCCAACCAACATCGACTAGACACCGCGGTCAACGCCCTACACGACGTAGGGCTTAAAGCTGAGTTGCACCGCTACCGTTCCTATCGACACGAAGCTGAGCGGCTCGAGCAGCGTCTTCACGCACTCGCCCAGGCTTTAGGCGGCGTCCAAGGCGAGCTCGCCCGCAGCAAGTTCCGTCTGGAGATGGCGGATATCCATAACCGAGTGGAGTCGGTTCAGGCTGGGTGGTTGGGAGGTATCGGACCTATTCGGCGCCGGGGTCGTCGCGGCTGAAAAGGGGGTGATGTCACGGTATGCGAAATGGACGCTTACTTACGGTGATGACCTCGTTAGTAAGTCGTAATGTGTCATGGACTAGTTGTATCAGTCAGCGGACTCGTAGTATCACATGCCGATGTGGCATGACTCATTCCAAGTACAGCGGTAGTAGGGTTCGAGCTACTTACGCTATTAGTCGTACGGATTCGGGAGGAGCTTTAAAGCTGCCTCATACATGTATAAATAGTGGCTCGATAAGACCAAGATAAGCCATCTTGGTCTTCTTCAATCACCACTCTCTTCTCTCCTCTTTCCCGTGTGCCTTCGCTTGTCTCCCCAGAGCAAGTCGTCCTTATCGATTGCCTAGTGACTCGGACGTCCTAGTGCCGGAACTACCCGTGTCACGTGCCTCAGTAGACGCCGTGTACATACGCCCAAGTCACGTGACTTGCTGTCAGGATATTCGCTAAGTCGTGAACGCCCTTTCGCAGTCCAAGTCGGACTAACGCCAGTGGTGGCGTAACACCTGGCCCTTGAGTAGGGCACGCTCTTCTTCTTCTGGGGGTGCCTTGTAGGTAAGAGGCTGCGCACCGGGGGAGTCGGCGTCTCCTCCAACGGTGGGGTCTGGGAAGGCTCGGAGGACAGTGAGGGCATCCTCGCGGGTGGCAGGCCCATGGGTGGTGGACAGGGCGTTGGTGACGGTGTCGATGGTGGACTGCGACGGGAGAGAGCAGGAGGACATGGTGCGAAGGTAGACAGGATGAGGAGAGGTAGCAGAAGTTGCTGGGGGACTTAGCTCGTAGTGGGCTTTTCTTATATGCGTCTCCCTGGCGGGGTTTAATGCTTTGAAGTTCCGGATGGCCTGGTCGGCGAATACTTCGCTCCGGTCGACCCACTGGTTTTCCGAGTCGGGGTATCCCTTCCATTTCACGAGGTACTGCAGCTTCCGCGTTCTTCCGAATCTCCGCGAGTCTAGAATCTTCTCGACCTCATACTCTTCTTCGCCTTCTACCAGATCTGGCGGTGGGCGCTGGTAGTTAGGCCCATGTGTTGCAGTCTCGTGGTATCTGGTGAGAAGATCGGTGTGGAACACCGGGTGGATACTCCACTGTGTGGGAAGTTCAAGGCGATAGTTGACAGAGGACATCACCTGTGCGACCCTAAAGGGGCCGTGTCTTTTGGGCGCAAGCTTGGCGGTTGGCTGGTTGGTGCGCAGGTGGCGCCCTTCTAGCCACACGAGGTCTCCTTCTTTGTATTTGGGCGTATCTTTGTGCTTGATCCATGACTTCTGTGCCTTGATAAGGAGGGCCTTGGCCTGCGCTCTGGCCTCCTGGAATTGGTCGATTCTCAGCGCCACTTGGGGTATGGGCGATGGCCTATCGATCCAATCAGCGCGCGGATTGTACCCCATCAGGAGATAGAAAGGGGACTTCCTGGTGGTCTCATGGGGCCAGTTGTTGTGTGTGAATTCTGCTATAGGGAGATACATCGCCCAGTTGTCTTGCCTTTCATTAGTCCAGAAGCGGAGATATTGTTCGAGCCACTGGTTAGTCCGTTCTGACTGTCCATCTGTTCGGGGGTGATAGGCGGTGGAGACGTTCTGTGAAATCCCTAGGATCTTGCACAGTTCTTGCGTAAACTTGGATGCGAAGCGTGGGTCTCTGTCGCTAATAACCTTGGAGGGGAGTCCGAATCGTAGGAAGACATGCTTAGTGTATAGAGCGGCGGTTCCTTCTGCGGTGATTTCCTCGTGACAGGGGATGAAGACGGCCGCCTTTGTACAGTCGTGATCTGTGATGGTGAGGATCGAATCAAACCCCTGCGACTGGGGTAACTTGGTGATGAAATCGAGGGCAATAGTTTCGAAGGGGAGCGCTTCAGGGTTCGGATAGATCGGGGATAGTGGTGCTCGGGTCGGTCGGTTGTTGGCCTTGTGTCTTTGGCATTCGGCGCACCCCTTGACGTAGTCTAAGACATCTTGGGTGATGTTTGGCCACCAGTAGGAGCGTCCCACCAGTTGCGAGGTCTTGTTAATACCTGGGTGTCCATAAACTGGTGGTGTATGGTGAGCGGAGATGATACTTCTCTTGTCATATAGTCCGCCAGTCACCACTCGTCTTCCGTCTTTGTACCAAGTGCCTTCGATCTTCTTTAGCCGGTGTGCGTCTATCCATGGGCGAAGGTAATCCTCGTCTTGATGGTATGTTGCGTCTGGTCGCTCCATCTCTCCAGGTTCTATGGTCAGGGTGTTCGGCATGACAGCCTCTACTTGTGTGGCTCGTACGAAGAGCGCGTCGGGGAGGACCACTACGTCCTTGTTGTCATTATCTCCCTGGTCGTAGTCTGGTCTTCGGGAGAGTGCGTCTGCCCTTCCGTTGGCTGTGCCTTTGATGTGGTGAATCTCAAAGTTGTATTCGGACAGTTCTAGTACTTCCCTCGCGATGCGTCTGCTTATTCTTTGTGGTGACCTCCAGTATTGCAGGTTGAGGTGGTCGGAGAATACCTTGGTTTTGTGTGGAGAGCCTGCAAGTAGGGGTCTCCAGTGGTGGAAGGCTTTGACAATGGCTAGTAGCTCCAAGTTGTAGATGTCGTAGTTGCGTTCCGCTTCGTTGAGCGTCGCAGAGTAGTAGCCTATGGGGTGTCGTTTACCGTCCTCTTTGCGTTGCAGGAGTACAGCACCCACCGCGAAGCCTGACGCATCCACCTCCATCTCAAATTGTTTTGTGAGGTCCGGGTGTGCCAGCACTGGTTCGCTTGTGACCAGCGTTTTGAGCTTTGTGAAGGCGTCTTCCTCTGCTCGTCCCCATTGCCACTCCATGTCTTTTCGCGTTAATCGGTTCAGCGGTCGTGCGTATGTGGCGAAACCTTTGATGAAGAGGCGATAGAAGTTGCAGAACCCGAGAAAAGAGCGGACCTGTTTGACTGTGGTTGGTGTCGGCCAGTTGCGGATGCCGGCAACTTTAACAGGGTCCATGCGGGTCACCCCCTTTTCAAGGATTACCCCCAGGTAATCGATTGCCGGTGCGTGGAAGACGCATTTCTCTGGTTTGAAGTACAAGTCATTGTCCTTTGCGATCTGGAGTATGTCACGTACAGCTGCGATGTGGCCCGCTCGGCCATTTCGGGAGGCGATGCCAATGTCGTCCATGTAGACACGGATGGTGGTGCCCAGCAACTCGTGCTTGTTGATGGTGGGGCCGCATAGGGAGTCCATCATGTCCTGGAAGGTGGCCAGCGAGTTGGTGAGGCCGAAGTACATGACGAGTGGTTCGAAGAACCCGTGGCGCGTTTTGAAGGCAGCTTTTTCTTCGTCGCCTTGCTTGATGCGGACGTTGTTGTATCCCCAGCGGACATCGAGTTTAGTGTAGATGTCCGCATTACCCAAGTCCGTAATGAGCTCCTGTATGAGCGGCAGGGGGTACTGATTACGCACGGTGAACGAGTTGATCTTTCGATAGTCTTGGACCGGTCGCAGTTTCCCATCCTTCTTCTTGACGAAGAAGAAGGATGATGCGTAAGGGGATTTCGACGGTCGGATGTATCCCTTCTCTAATTGCTCGTTGAGGAATTTGCGAAGGGCGATGTCTTCGTCGCGTGACATAGGATAGATCTTGCAGTCGATAGCGGTCGGGGCATCCTCCCTGAACTCGATGGCATGATCCCAAGGTCGCGAGGGTGGGAAGCGATGTGATTCCTCTTCGCTGAATACTTTGGCGAAGTCCGCGTATTCTTCGGGGATTTCTGTTGTGCCTGTGAACTGCTGTGCTTCGATGGCTAGTTCCGTGGCAGTGGTGCGTGCTCTGACTGTCTCCCATTCGTCGTAGAGTTGCTGCACGGCGTGGCGCTTCTCTACTTCGGTGAACTCGGTCGGGGCGAATGCGATTGTTACCCCTCACTCCTCTGGGTGTGTGGTTCGGAGGACCACTGGATAGGCATCTTCTTTGATGACGGCGTGCTGCCAACTGATCTGTGGTTCGTAGGTGGCCAGCCATGGGTAGCCGAGGACGATGTCCTCGTTCCCTGTATCTGTGAGTAGGAACCTCATTGTTTTGTGGGTTCCCTTGGTCTGTACGTCGAGATCTGCGCAGTGCGTGATCAGTCCTGCTTTGTTCTCAGAGTTATCGATGTTCCATATCTTTTTGGGGGTCTCTAGTTCTTTGAGACCAATCCCCATTCGCTTCGCGAACGCGGGTTTAATGAAGCTGTCTGTGGCTCCCGAGTCCACCAGTGCTTTTACTTCGGCCATGTTGTAACTTGTTCGAACGGAAACTGGAATTCTCAACGATCGGTAGCGTGTGATTATTACAGAATTACAACGGAGCGCCCTCACCCAGGCCGACGGGTTCAGGCGTTTGGAAAACCCTCTTTTCCCCACAGTTCTTGGAGGACTAGGTCCTTTACTTCGTCTGGTGCTCCGGCTACTCCCTGGAGCCATTCCTGGGCTTGTTGCTGCGGGGTTACCGCTGCGCGTGCTTGTATCCTTGGTTCTTGGGCGTAGTAGTCTGTTTCTGACCTCCTACTGTTGCTGCTTTGCGCGTTGTTTCGATGCTGTGGGCAGTCGCGGCTGAAGTGTCCCTTCTGGTTACAGGTGTAGCAGATTACTTCCCTTGCGTCTCGGGGTGGTCCCCTTCCTCTGCCTCGTCCCCTCGGTCCTCCTCTGGGCGGGTAGGGTGGCCTTTGTCGGTCGAGTATGAACTCTGCTCCGGCGAGCCTTCCCTGGGCGTCTTCTGCTTCTGCACCTCGTGCCCGCGTCCTATCCGCGGAGGTGTCCATCGCATTGGGGTTCTGGTGATGGGGGAGGTTTCTTGGTGCCCATCCGCTCTGGGGGTTCCCCCATGGGCTAGGGCGCGGAGTAGTTCTCGGAGTGGGCGTTTTTAGTGAGTTGAGACGTGCCTGTAGATGCATGTACTGCTGTTGCTTCTTCATCGCTGCTTGCTTCCATGCTTCGAACGTGGCGGGCTCATACTGTTTGTAGACTTTGGCGAACAACGCCTTCGGTAGTCCTGCTGTGAATAGATCCAGCGTTTGAGGGGCGTCGAGGTTGTAGTCAGCTTGTCGGGCTAGGCGTTCGAAGGTAGCTACGTAGCTGTCAATGTCCCCGTCCTTCATGTGGACGCCCCTGCGCAGCTCCGCCTGTGCCTGCTCCTTCTCCATGGTGTTGGCAAATCGTCTGGTGAAGGCGCGAAGGGTTTCTTCCCAGAGGCGCCGAGTGTGTTCGGGGAACCCAGCCTCTGTCTGGTGCATCAGCCAGTCGGTCATATACATCACCCATTCGTTAACTGTCTCTCCCTGGATGTAGCCGAGAAAGAGGAGTGATCGGCGGTAGTAGTTGTGCATGATGTCGCTGGTACTGTTGACTCCTTGATAGAGGTTCCACTGCGCTCTGAACTGCAGGGCCTTGGTGCGGTCTCCATTGAAGACCATGGGTGGGTTGCCTTGGAGTCTATCTGACGATCGAGGCTGGTTACCTATGGGAGCCATTCCTGGGAATCCGCCTCCTCCGGGCGGTCCTCCTCCGGGCGGTCCTCCTCCGCCTCCGTGTCCTCCGCCTCCTCCATGCGGGTGGCTTCCGCCTGGACCTCTTTCAGGTGGTCCTCCTCCTTCGGGAGGGTCTGGTTCGTCAGGTCCGATGGCCCTCATGAGAGCCGCATCGTCTGCAGTCATTCGATGTCCCGTGCTAGGATCGATGGGGAGTAGGTCTTCGGGTACTCCGTCTTGTGGTAGTTGTACAGGGTCCACTTGGAGTGCGTACGTCGGTTCTAACTGTGTGGTTGTCATCTCGTCTGGTGGGTGAACGATAATCTGCTCAGCTTGGGGCGCTTCGTTAAGCGTAATTCCTCCCGCTAGGTTTGCTAGTTCCTCTTCTTCTTCCGCGTTTACCTGGGAGAGGTGGTCTTCTTCTGACTCCTCGCTACTTCGGTCTGATCCGGAACCTTCTTCCGTGGTACTTGTGGTTGCTGCTCCGTCGATTGGTCCCACTCTCGCTTGGGGAACTACTTCGCTTTCTAGGATGTCGCACCGATAATCTCGTGTGGTTGGTCTGACCACTGTTCGTACTCCTGCGTCGTTTGTTGCGAGTATACACCAACAGGTATGTTCGAAGTTGAACTCAACTGGGTAGAACCGACTTGGTCTGGTAGGGAAATCAACAAAATACCCAGTTTCTCCTCTGTGTGTCCTCCACTTGGCAGCTCTTAGATAGCGCGTGGGAACGTTCCGTTCTCCTCTGCTGGGGATAGTATATGATTGGGCTCGGTTTCGATCCCACCGATCTCTCGTTGTGGACGCCACTGTGTCGTTGGTGAGGGTTAGCTTGGTCTTAATGTTGCGTTAGGCCCGTCCTAACGATGCTCGACTTGAGCGAGGACAGAGTGGCGAGGTATACGGAAGGCGACTTAGCGAATATGAGTACACGACCTTAAGAGGAACGTGACCGCTACCAGCACTGGGGCGAAGTCCACCAGGCGTACGTATCGTTGGGCGATCTGCCTGATCAAGGCCAGATGCGATAACAAGCAGAGAGTGAGGAAGAGGCAGACGAGGATAGAAGAGACCAGGATTCTGGATAAGGATTCAAGAAGACCAAGCTAAGGAGCTCGGTCTTCGTACTGCCCACTAGATATACAGTTGACGAGGAGCTTTGAAGCTCCTCCAGAATGTGAGGTACCCAGTAGCCATAATAGCTCGAACCCTACTACAACTGTCCTAGGTATGAGTCAAGTCTGTACCGCGCGACATGTGATAACTACAACAAGCTGACTGAGACGACTGTCCCTGACTAATACTAGGGTAGTCAGAACCCCATGAGACTGCAGTCCGTACCGATGAGTCCGATCGCAACAGCTGGTGTGTCATGCACATTGACAGGCATGTCAACTGGTGGGGGTGAGGTCAGGGATGACTGAGTAGGGGCTGCGACAAGGGTAGGCGTGGGGAGCTCAGGCGGTAGTACAGGAGCTGGTGGCTCTTCCAGCCTGAAAAGAGCCGCTGAAGCAAGAGTGAGGACAGGGATTGGGGGTGAGCTAGGAATCACTGAGTACGGCGTACTACCGTCTACTTCAGATGGGACACCAAGGTCCTGCGAGGGTATAGTTAGGTTTTCAAGAATGATCTTGACAGGACGGCGAGCAGGAATAGTGGAGATGACAGGGGTGGAAGACATGTGGAGGATAAGAGCAGGGGTAAGGAGAGGTAGTCGTCGATGGGGCATCATTTATATCTTTCGTCCAGCCCCTTTGGCGGTAGGATTTAGGTGATAGAAGTTGGTGATAAGTTCTGCTGCATGCTGCACATTCTCGAGTGGTTCCCATGAGCTGTCGCTTATAGGGAATCCTTTCCACTGAACTAAGAATTGAAGTTTATGCCCTCATCCATGCAGTTGTGACTGCAGGATGCGCTCCACTTCGAACTCTTCTTCTCTGTCGATAAGGTCAGGCAGGGGTCGTGTGAAGTTTGCGCCATGCAACTCTGTCTCTTTGTATGGGGTAAGAAGGTTGGCGTGGAACATGGGGGTGGATCTTCCATGTAGCAGGGAGTTCCAGCTTGTAAGAGATGTCTAATAAGACCTTCTTGATACAGAAGGGTCCATGGCACTTCGGACCAAGTTTGGTGGTCAGGTAGAAGGTCCGCAAGTTCGTACCTTCTAGCCAGACCTGGGCCCCTTCCTGATATGGAACAAATCATGTCTTTCCTCGTTTCATCATCAATTCTTGTGCATGTTTGATGCAGTCTTGTGCGCGTTGCTGTCTGACGACCATCTCTTTGAGGCGTTGTTCGACTGAAGGGGATGTTGTGGGCTTCAGTGTCCACATGGTGCGTGGTTCCCAGCCCATAATGAGGGAGAAGGGGGACTCTTTTGTTGTTGCATTTGGCCAGGCGTTGTGCGTGAATTGTGCTACTGGGAGTGCTTCGGCCCAGTTGTCTTGCTGGACATTACTCCAATGTTGTAGGTATTGTTCCAGCCATTGATTCGTGCACTTGGACTGCCCGTCCATCTGAGGATGATAGGCAGAGGAGATGTTCTGGTAGTGTTTGAAAGTCTGGTTGAGTCCGGTTTTTTCCTAATTTGGCCGCAACCGCAACCGCAACCAGTTGGTCATTTGGTTCAGCCCAGTGCAACCGCGACCGAACCTTGGCCAACCGGTTGTCACCAGTTGCACCACCTTTCTGTGGGCTGTGTCAACCGGTTGTGACCTGACTTGGTTGCAGTCGGTTGCAGTCAGTTGAGACCAGTTGCAACTGATGTAAACCTGCATGCGTATGACGGGTTTGGCAGGTTTTTTTGAGTAGCACTACAATCTCTATTTTGCACAGTTGTACATTAGTATACTAGCTACTAGCCTACTACTAGCTACTGATCTCGCGTTGCACCCGGGTCGTCGAGTCACATTGTTGTTGTCGACACATCTTGGTGGTGTTGCCATCCGTTGTCCGAGTTGTCTTCGTCTGAGTTGTCGTTGTCGTTGTCGGTCTTGCTGTTGTCGATGGCAGCGGCAGTGGCAGTGGTGGTGGCAGTTGGTGGCCGTCCACCAAGTCATCGTGTGACTCGTGTTGGCGACGGTGTCGCTCCGACTCGCTCATGTCGCCTTGTTGTTGTTGATATCGCCTTGTCGTTGTCGTTGCTATCGTTGTTGTCTTTGAGCTTGTCATCGTTGACAGTGTCTTGCCGTTGTTGATGGCAAGGCCCTGTCGGCGGTGGTGGTGGTTGGTAGTGCGTGCAGGCTGCAGGAGAAGTAACTTACAATTGATAGATAAGGTGACTAAGCAAGGCAAAACCAAAACCGGCATCTGGGAACGAATCAACGGCAAACCCTGCCTGTGCTGCATACGCTGCCAACCAATGACAACCCACAACGCCTTGCCAGCCCTGAGACAAACATACCAACCACCAGCGCCATACCGACGCAAGTCCCAAATGCAATGCCTGGCACCCTAACAACAACAACGGTCTTGCAGCAGGACTCGGAGTGACGGCGAGGCAGTGCTCGGCTGCAACTCCAAGCGACTCAACCAAGGACTCAACAACAACAACGCCGGTGACAACAGTGACAGCGACGACAGTGACAACGGCGACACTGGTGACGTCGGCAGCGATGACGCAGTGATGATGACAACGATGACAACGACAGCAATGACGCTGCCATGACCATGACAAACGGCAGTGGCGACACAACGACAGCAGGGGGCGATGACGACGCCGCGGGATTCATAGTTATCTTACAGTAGACTCAGTAGTACTTTGTATTGTAGTGTAGCATTCATCATTCTGTCCTGCAGTGCCAAATTGCCAACCGCAAGTACCCATACCCAGTAGCCATACCCATGAGCCCGGCTAATCCCTTGTGAGTCGGTTGCAACTGGTTGTGACCGACTGCAACTGGTTGGAGGTCAGCTGCCATTTCGGGCAACTGCAACTGATACTTTCTAGGACTAGGTACAACTGCAACCAAAAGTTTGGTTGTTTCCAGTTACAGTTCAGTTGAGTTGCAGTCTTTTTCAGTTGCTGCAACTGAACTTTCAAACACTATGTTCTGGTGAATACCAAGGACTTTACAGAGGTTTTTCATGAATGCGGAGGTGAATCGGGGGTCACAGTCCGTGATGATCTTTCGGGGAATGCCATAATGCGGGTACATGTGACGAAGGTAGAGCCGTGCCACTCCTTTGGCGGTTATTGACTCATGACAGGAGATGAAAATGGCTGCTTTCGAACAGTCATGGTCTGTGATTGTCAATATGGAGTCATACCCATCTGATACTGGGAGTTTTGTGATGAAGTCCATGGCCACAACTTCAAATGGTTTGGCATCTGGGTCTGTGGTAATGGGGAATAGATGTGGTTTTTGTTGATTTTGTTGGCTTGGCACGTTGCGCAACCCTTGATGTATTCTTCCATGTCTTTGCACATGTTGGGCCACCAGTAGTCGCGGCGGAGAAGTTCGTAGGTGTTTGCGATTCCGGGGTGTCCCATGGCAGGAGTATTGTGGAAAAAGGTGATTACCCCCTGTTTAAGATCGTTGTTGCCCACGACAACTAAGGTGTCTCCTTTCCACCACAGTCCCCCCCACCTTTTTCAGGTTATGGGGCTCAACCCATCGCAGCATGTCCTTCTCGTCAAGGTTCTGCAAGATTTGGGTCCAAATGACCATGTTGTGCATTGACATTTCCATAGCTCGGATAAAATGTTTGGTGGGGAGGACAATAATATCATTGTTGTCCTCTTCATTGACTACGTAGTCCGCTCTTTGCAATAGGGCATCTGTGTGACCGTTCTTGACTCTGGAGACATGCTTCAGTACAAAGTTGTACTCTGATAATTCTAGGAACTCGCAGGCCACTCTGCGACTAATTTTATGTGGTTCCTTCCAATACTGAAGATTGGTGTGGTTGGTATGGATGATGATTTTGTGTGGGGAACCAACAAGGTACGTCCACCAGGCTCGCCGCTTTTACGACCGCTAGTAACTCTTGGTCATAAATATCGTAGTTACACTCTGCTTGGCTGAGTGATTCAGAGTGGAATCCGACGGGGTGTAACTTTTGATCCGGTCCCAGCTGATTCAGCATGGCTCTGATGGTGACGTTTGAGATGTCAACTTCTAGCTCGAATGGCTTCAGGAAGTTGGGGAACAATAGTGTAGGTTCGTGTCCAATACACCGTTTGATGCTTGTGAAGGCATCTTGCTCATCTTGCCCACATCGCCATGGCGTATCTTTGCATGTGAGGTTGTGGAGGGGTCGTGCAAGTGAGGAGAATCCTTGGATAAAGTGGCAGTAGAAGTTGCAAAACCTGAGAAACGTGTGTACTTCTCGAAGGGTTTTTGGGGCTTGCCACTCCTGGATGCCTCGAACTTTAACAGGGTCCATGCGCAGGTTTCCATGGCCTATGATCAGCCCTAGGTACTCTACTTTGAGGTCTTCGAATTCGCATTTCTCTGGTTTGATATATATATAAGTTGTGCTCTTCGCACAGGCGGAGGACTTCGTGGAGTATGGCATGATGATGGGGATAGTCAATGGCAGTCACAATTAAGATATCGTCCATATAGATGATCACTTTGTTGGTGAGGACGAGGGGTTGGAAGATGGTATCCATCATTTCTTGGAACATAGAGGGGGAATTCGTGAGGCCAAAGTACATGACCAGGGGTTCAAAGAGTCCCTGGTTGGTTTTGAACGCAGCCTTCCACTCATCCTGGTCTTTGATTCATACGTTGTTGTATCCCCATTTAATATCAAGCTTCAAGTAGAGACATGCTCTGCGTATGTGATCCACTAGCTCAGGGATAAGAGGGAGGGGGTAATGATTTCAAACAGTGATCTCGTTCAGCTGTTGATAATCCTGTACGGGGTGTAGCCTGCCATCCTTTTTCTTGATAAAGAAGAACAGCAATGTGTAGGGTGATTTTGACAGGCATATATACCCCTTTTCTAGCTGTTCCGTGAGGAATGTCATGAGTGCCTCTTGTTCATTTTGCGCAAGGGGGTAGACCTTGCAGTCAAGTGCAGCGGGGGCATTAGGGAGTAAGTCAATGGCGTGGTCCCAAATACACGACAGGGGAAAGCGGTGGGACGCTTCTTCATTGAATATCTTGCAGTGATGATGATACTCTTCCAGGACCATCTCTTCAAATGTTTGTTGCTCCTTTTTCACTGCCTCTTGCTGTGCTAACTCTGACGCAGTCGTTGTCTTTTGCAGGAATGTGATCTGGGGTTCACACTCATCATCCATGAGTTGTTCCCATGCTTCTTTGTCAAGTTCGTACGTCTCCAATGCCCAGATGGATGCTTCCATGGGTGTAACGCCACCACAGGGGCATTAAGTACGACGTGTACTTTGTAAGTCAATGGGATTGGAAGGGCGCGAGTCCGTTAAGACTCAGTTCGGTGGTGAACAAGTACCACTAGGTCTCCCAGGGACACTAGGGTAATAGTGGAAGGCAGGGCTCAAGCGCAAAGGTGAGCTGAAGTGGGGACTCAAGCGTAAAGGCGAGTTGAACAAGGGTCGTGAGGCAAAGACGATGTGGTATTACACAAGAAGTCAAGTCTACCGTACAAGCTAGGTGAGGTGTGACTTATATACTGGTACAGGATGTTTGTGAGCTACAAACATATGGCGGGATCCTAGGATACAGGTCCTAGAGAGCTAACAAAGGGGGAATACATATGTGGAACAAAGGAATCCCGCGGGACAATGCATGTAGCAGAAGTCATCCGCGGGTTCTGGAAGTCATGCCACGGGGCGTCGGAACAGTC
Source organism: Lactarius deliciosus (assembly GCA_021525775.1). Lineage (NCBI taxonomy): Eukaryota > Fungi > Basidiomycota > Agaricomycetes > Russulales > Russulaceae > Lactarius > Lactarius deliciosus. The sequence continues at coordinate 52,644 of JAKELK010000221.1, forward strand.
ATACAGTGGGTGCAAGCTAGAAGCCGGAAGGCGTATTGAACCGGATTGTATCGTAAAAGTACAATGAATATGAAATGAGAAAGGGAGGTGTGATATAGAGGTGAAATCGTAACATTACCCCCCCACCAGACTTGAAGTTGCCACGACTTCGACTAGTCACTAGTGTAAGCGTAATCCTCCTTGGCAGGTACATTAGAAGGGATGGGAGACGGGGTATGGGGGCAGGTGTGACGGTGGAGGAATAAGAAGCGTCCGCGCTCACCGCAATCCTGACACTGCTCATACATCAGACACTTGATCTCCTCGTGCCTCGCGTCGTGTCGCAGACACTTGCCGCACCACCTGGGGCAACTGTCTGGGTCAACGTACGCAGGGGACATGGGGGAGAGTCTGCGAATCAGGCAAGTGTTGGACCGATGGACCCGACTGCCGCACCACTTGCATGGCTCACGCTCTCATCAGTCTGGGCATTGCGCCACCAAGTGTTCGGTGGACTTACACTGAAAACACTTGCGTTGCCGCTGGCGGCCTTCTCCGTGAAGGCGCGGCATCTCGCAAGGTCCTCCAACATGTGAGGGGAGGGGGAGTTGCTCGGGTGTTCCCCTAGGGCGCACCGGCTTCACATGAAGCTCTGTGTTATGGTTTCGCCTCAGACCGACCCTCGAGCACCCTACGCAAGGACCCCGAACACCATTAGGAAGAGAACTCCCGAAGACAATGCTGATGAACAGGCAGAAATACAAAGACTTGTGGCTGAACATGCTAGAGCTAAGTCTCCCACGCCATACTACCCACCTGGAGGAGCTCAAAAGCCACAGGAGTTTTGGGAATAGCACACGTGACCTTAGCACTGCCCGTCACGTGACCCTGGCACGTGACCTGGCTAGAATGCACCAGAAGAGTCCAGATGAGCTTGTGCCTGGACTGGCCTAGAATGCCTCGTGTTTGTGACTCATATCGATTGTGCCTTGATTCTGATGGATTGTATGACTCGACTCCCTTATCTCTGACTCATGCCATGAGGGCCTTACGCCATTGGCTGACTGTTATCTGACTTATTGTGACTCATTCCTAGGACCCGTGTATTAGAGTTCTGAGCTGAGTTTCAAAGCTCCTCAGACGTGTATAAGTAGAGGGGCTTATGGTCGCTGAAGACCTAAGCTTGACTTCTTGGACTATCCCACCCATTGTACTGCCACTCCTAGGCTGTCTGCCAGTTGTGCGCTGAGTTGTCTTTGGTTTGGAATATCATCCCTGTTTGTCCTTAGCTGTTCTCCAGTGTGCTGTGTCTGCCGCTGTGTGATATCCCTTCCTTTCCCGCATATCCTCTAGTCGTTTGCTGGCTGTCTGCCGCTACACCTTCTCTACATCTACTATATCCTTGTGCTGTCTGCCGAGGATCATCTACAACTTCAAGCCCTCACCCTTTCCCTCATCCTTTGGGCTTCCCTATTACGTCTCACTTGTGAGCTAGTAGGCGATCGTGTACATGACTTCGACATCCTCTGTGATCGTTAGGTCACTGTTGTTGCCTAGATCCGCACTTCTAGAAGAACGTCTGGTGGAACGTTACACTCTGCATATTTGTTGGATATGAGGGGGATAGCCCAAGCGTACTGCAGTCGCTTGTGCACACCAGCAAGATCCATGTCGAGCCCGAACTCGTCTTTGGTCAGCTCAGACTGGAGACGCTGAAGGTCCGATGCCCGTGTCTGTATTGCATCTCTGTGCACCAAGCATTTGCGGAGACGGGACACCTCAGTGTGGAGACGGGGACTTCGTAGCTCTGCAAGCACCTCGTCAAGTACGATAGCACGGGGGTCGTGGGGGTGAAACATGTCCAACTGGTTGTTGGTGATATGCTGAGGGAGTTGGTCGCCGTATATGGAGTTGAGGAAGACCTGCGAGATGTAGCAGGGGTGACCCTTCCCCATGGTCCCGACGACCTCCTGATAACTCTTTCGATAGTAGATGAAGCGGGCGGTTTGTAGTGGGTGGTCAACTCCGCCGATCAAGAGTGGGAAGAAGGTAGGGGAGGTGGGGTCGTTGGGGAAGAAGGGGAGGCTGGGGTTGACTGCGTCTTCCTCTTCGTCCTCATCATCGAGGAGAACGAGGGCAGGATCTGGCTCAGCGATGTGTAGTTGGGGGACGGGCGTAGGGATGTGGTCAATCCCTGCAGGGAATGGCGGGGCGGAGACATGGGCTGCGTCGACCATCAACGATTCAAGGGGAGGTGGCGGCATGAGGGAGTATGGGACTGGTACATTGTGTACGATGACAGGCGTGTCAACAGGTGGAGGCGAAGCTGGCGAGGGTTGGATAGTCGAGACAGTGGGGAGATTAGGTGGCAGTATGGGAGTGGACGGTCTCTCAAGCTTGGAGAGGGCCTCCGAGACTAGGACAAGGACAGGAGGCGGGGGCGAGCTAGGGATTACTGAGTACGGCGTGCTACCGTCTATGTCGGACGGGACACCAAGGTCCTGTGATGGTACAGTTAGATTCTCAAGGATGACCTCAACTGGGCAGCAAGTGGGGATGGTAGAGACGATAGGAGTGGAGGACATGGTAGAGATGGGGATGGGGAATGATGGGCGTTGAAGGGACGTCATTTATATCTTTCGTCCAGCCCCATCGGCAGTAGGATTTAGGTGATAGAAGTCGGCGATGAGTCCCGAGGCGTGTCATACGTTCTCGAGCAGTTCCCACGAGCTGTCGCTTATGGGGAATCCCTTCCATTGGACTAAGAATTGAAGTTTGTGCCCTCGTCCATGCAGTCTCGACTGCAGAATGCGCTCCACTTCGAACTCTTCTTCTCCATCGATAAGGTCAGGTGGGGGTCATGTGAAGTTTGTGCTGTGTAGTTCCGTCTCTTTGTATGGGGTGAGGAGGTTGGCGTGGAATATGGGGTGAATCTTCCATGTAGTGGGGAGTTCCAATTCATAAGAGACGTCTGATAAGACCTTCTTAATGCGGAAAGGTCCGTGGCGCTTCGGGCCAAGTTTGGCAGTTGGGTAGAAAGTTCGCAGATTCATACTTTCTAGCCAGACCTGGGCTCCTTCCTGATATGGAACAAAGCGCGTCTTCCCTCGCTTCATCATCAACTCTTGCGCATGCTTGATGCAGTCCTGCGCGTGTTGCCGTCTGATGACCATTTCTTCTAGGCGCTGTTCGACGGATGGGGATGTCGTGGGCTTCGGCGTCCACATGGTACGTGGTTCCCAGCCCATGATAAGCGAGAAGGGTGACTCTTTTGTTGTTGCGTTTGGCCAGGCGTTGTGTGCGAATTGCGCGACTGGCAGTGCCTCGGCCCAGTTGTCCTGCTGCATGTTACTCCAGTGTCGTAAGTACTGCTCCAGCCATTGATTTGTACGTTCTGACTGCCCGTCTGTCTGAGGATGATAGGCAGAAGAGATGTTTTGGCGAATACCAAGGACTTTGCAGAGGTTCTTCATGAATGCAGAGGTAAACTGGGGGTCTCGGTCTGTGATAATCTTTCAGGGGATACCGTAGTGCAGGTACACATGACGCAGATAGAGTCGCGCCACTCCTTCTGCGGTTATTGACTTGTGACAGGGGATGAAAATGGCTGCCTTTGAGCAGTCGTGGTCTGTGATTGTCAAGATGGAGTCATACCCATCAGACACCGGGAGTTTCGTGATGAAGTCCATGGCTACGACTTCGAATGGTTCGGCGTCTGGGTCTGTGGTGATGGGGAAAAGGTGTGGCTTTTGTCGGTGTGTGTTGATTTTATTGGCTTGGCACGTCGCGCAACCCTTGACGTATTCTTCCACGTCTTTGCGCATGTTGGGCCACCAGTAGTCATGGCGAAGAAGTTTGAAGGTGTTTGCGATTCCAGGGTGTCCCATGGCGGGAGTATCATGGAAAAGGGTGATTACCCCCCATTGAAGATCGTTGTCGCCCACGACAACCAAGGCATTGCCTTTCCACCACAGCCCCCCCACCTTTTTCAGGTTATGGGGCTCAACCCAACGCAGTACGTCTTCCTCATCAAGGTTCTGTGAGATTTGGGTCCAGATGTCCATGTCATGCATTGACATCTCCGTAGCACAGATAAATCGTTCGGCGGGGAGGATGATAATGTCATTGTTTTCCTCCTCGTCGACTACGTAGTCCGCTCATCTTGATAGGGCATCTGCACGGCCATTCTTGACTCCGGAGACATGCTTCAGTACGAAGTCGTATTCCGACAGCTCCAGGAATTCGCGTGCCACTCGACGACTAATCTTTCGTGGTTCTTTCCAGTACTGAAGGTTGGCGTGGTCAGTGTGGATGATAATTTTGTGTGGGGAGCCGACGAGGTACGTTCGCCAGGCTCTCAATGCTTTTACAACGGCCAAGAGTTCTCGGTCGTAGATATCATAATTGCGTTCTGCTGCGCTGAGCAATTCGGAATGGAATGCGACGGGGTGTAATTTTTGATCCGGGCCAAGCTGATTCAGCACGGCTCCGATGGCCACATTCGAGGCATCGACTTCTAGTTCAAATGGCTTTAGGAAGTCAGGGAATAATAGTGTGGGTTCACGTCCAATACACCGCTTGATGCTTGTGAACGTGTCCTGTTTGTCCTGCCCCCATTGCCATGGTGTGTCTTTTCACGTGAGGTTATGAAGTGGTTGTGCCAGCGAGGAGAATCCTCGGATGAACCGGCGGTAGAAGTTGCAAAATCCAAGGAATGTGCGTACTTCCCGGAGGGTTTTCGGGGCCTGCCACTCCTGGATTCCCTGTACTTTAACAGGGTCCATACACAGGTTTCCATGGCCTATGATCAGCCCCAGATACTCCACCTCGAGGACTTCAAATTTGCACTTTTCCGGTTTGATGTACAAGTCATGCTCCTCACATAGGCGGAGGACTTCATGGAGTACGGCGCGATGGTGAGGGTAGTTGATGGCGGTTGCGATCAGGATGTCGTCCATGTAGACGATCACTTCGTTGGTGAGAACAAGGGGTCGGAAAATGGTATCCATCATTTCTTGGAATGTCGAGGGGGAGTTTGTGAGGCCAAAGTACATAACCAAGGGTTCATAGAGTCCCTGGTTAGTCTTAAACACAGCTTTCCACTCGTCTCCTCCTTTGACCCGTATGTTGTTGTAACCCCATTTGATGTCAAGTTTGGAGTATAGGCATGCCCCCCATATGTGGTCCACCAATTCGGGGATGAGGGGGAGGGGGTAGTGATTTCAAACGGTGATCTCATTCAGCTGTCGATAGTCTTGCACGGGGCGTAGCCTACTGTCTTTCTTCTTAATAAAGAAGAACGGAGATGCGTAAGGTGATTTTGATGGGCGTATATACCCTTTTTCCAGCTGTTCCGTGAGGAATGTCATGAGCGCCTCTTGTTCGTTCTGCGTGAGGGGGTAGACTTTACAGTTGAGTGCGGCGGGGGCGTTAGGAAGCAGATCGATGGCGTGGTCCCAAATACATGATGGGGGAAAGCGGTGGGATGCTTCTTCGTCGAATATCTTTCGGTGACGATGATACTCTTCTGGGACCATCTCTTTGAATGTTCGTTGCTCCTTCTTCGCTGCTTCTCGTTGCGCTAGCTCGGATGCAGTCGTTGTTTTTCGTAAAAATGCGATCTGAGGTTCACGCTCATCGTCCATGAGCTGCTCCCACGCTTCCTTGTCAAGTTCATACGTCTCCAACGCCCGAATGGATGCCTCCATGGGCGTGGCTTCGTCTGACAAGTGAAGGCTTGAGACCATGACCAGTTGAAATTCTTCATTCAACGTCGCATCTCCCCACTTGATACTCGGCTCGAAGGCCGTAAACCAAGGGTATCCTAGGATAACTTCGTCCCTTCCGAGGTTCGTAACCAGGAAGCGAAGTGTCCTCTCCTCTTTTCCTGTTCTCACGGTGAGGTCCGTATACTGAGTGATGGTACCATCCTGATTATGGGTGCCGTCTACGTTCCAAATGCAGATAGGGTGGGTAACGTCCCTCATTCCGATTTGGAGGCGTTTAAGGAGTGTGGAGTAAATGAAATTGTCTGTCGCCCCTGAATCTATGAGGACTTGTCATTCAGCCGTTGCATGTGCAGATTTAAACAAAACTGGGATTCGCATGGATCGATATCTGCTAGTGTACACGTTCAAGTTTAAAGCTCTAGCCCAGGCCACCGGGTTCAAGCATCGAGAAAATCCTCTCTTCCGAACAGCTTTTCAACCATGAGGTCCCGCACTTCCTGAGACTGTGCCTTCATCGCTGCGATCTGTACGTCTGCCTGCTCCTCATTCGAAAGGACGTGACTAGCTGATACGGCGATAGTACTGACGGCGGGAGTTGATATGTTTGTAGTCTGGGAAGGGGGGAGCACAGTTTGCGGGGGACTGGCGGGTAACGCCATGGCAGTGCTGGTTGTAGCCACGCGCATGCCGTTTTGTGGGCAGTTACGTGAGATGTGCCCTTGAGCACGGCATCTAAAACATCGTCCCTCCTTCTGAAGTTGGGCTTTGTCGATGTCAGTAAGGGCCACGGAGGCTCGGGCGCGTCCAACATCCATGGCGTTTGGGTCGCGCATTCTATTGAGGGCCTGGACCCACTGCTCTCTGCTGTGTCCTCCCTTTTGGTTGCGCGACGGTTTGTTTTTGCCCAGGCGATCCTTTAAAATAAGGTATTCAGCCTGTTGAAGTCGTGCAGCCGCCTTCCACTGCTCCCAATTGACAGGGTGCTGGAAGCGGATAGCGTTAATGACTAACTGGTTGGGTAGTCCGTCTTGGAAAATGTCAAGGGTAGTGGCCTCGTCGGGGTTATATCCAGCCTTGATAACAAGGTTCTCAAAGGTGGCTATGTATGTGTCGATATCCTCACCCTTCATGGTGAGGGTCTGGAGTGATTTGCAGGCGTTGGTGCGTTCAGCCGAGTCAAAGTAGGCGGCTACGAATCTGTCTCTGACTGTTTGCCATAGGACCATGTTTCCCCGATCTACTCCATTGGCTACTTGTTCGTTGAGCCACCGTGCCTGTTCCGCCACCCAGTCATCGACAAGGGGTCCCCTGATGTAGGAGAGGAAGGTCATGGCGCGTGAAGAGGGGATCCTTAACTGGTCGACGTCTGGGTTCATCCCTTCGTAGAGATCGAACGCGAGTAGGAAGGCCTTGCTTTTGTCCCTTGCTCCCGTGAACTCTGGGGGAGGGTTTCCCCCTAGTCTCCCGTGGCCTCCGGGCGCAATTATCGGAGCGGCTCCTCCTGGTGCAGCGCCACCTGCGCCACCGCCACCGCCACCGCCACTAGCGCCACCTGCTGGGGCGCTACTGGGCGGTACTGGGGCTCCTCCTCCTCCTGAGCCAGAGGCTCCCGAGGGTCCTCCTCCTCCTCCAGCTCCACTGCTGGTGAGTGTCGTGCTAGCTGAAGCCTGCTGTTGGGTCTGCGACATTGCGTAGGATGGGAAAGCGGTGATAGGTAAATTCGTTGTAGGGACGGGTGCACTTGGGGAGTCAGGGTCTGGGCTGTCGATGTCGATGCCACTAGTAGTGTGGGTTTTAAAGGGTCCTACTCCGAGTGCAGGAGGTACGATGCTAATGGTGTACCAGCTTCCCTGCTTTGGCGAGTAATCGATGTATGCCCACTGACGGATGTCGTCAAGATAATGGATTTGTTGGTATTTCTGTGTGCTAGGGTGGAAAAGGAAGTATCCTTCAGTTCCGTCGTGTTCTGCCCAGACTGCAGCTCCATTGATTTTGTCAGAGAGCTCGTCGGTACTGTAACGTTCGATATATTCAGCTTGAAACCGAGACTGGCTGCGACTAGACGTCGCCACTGTGAGAGACTTGACTTAATGTAACGCCACCACAGGGGCATTAAGTACGACATGTACTTTGTAAGTCAACGGGATCGGAAGGGCGCAAGTCTGTTAAGACTCAGTTCGGTGGTGAATAAGTACCACTAGGTCTCCCAGGGACACTAGGGTAATAGTGGAAGGCAGGGCTCAAGCGCAAAGGCGAGCTGAAGCAGGGACTCAAGCTTAAAGGCGAGTCGAACAAGGGTCGTGAGGCAAAGACGATGTGGTATTACACAAGAAGTCAAGTCTACCGTACAAGCTAGGTGAGGTGTGACTTATATACTGGTACAGGATGTTTGTGAGCTACAAACATATGGCGGGATCCTAGGATACGGGTCCTAGAGAGCTAACAAAGGGGGAATACATATGTGGAACAAAGGAATCCCGCAGGACAACGCGTGTAGCAGAAGTCATCCACGGGTTCTGGAAGTCGCGCCACAGGGCGTCGGAACGGTCATACGGTGGGTGCAAGCTAGAAGCCGGAAGGTGTATTGAACCGGATTGTATCGTAAAAGTACAATGAATATGAAATGAGAAAGGGAGGTGTGATATAGAGGTGAAATCGTAACAATGGGTGTGGCTTTGTCTGACAAATGAAGGCTCGAGACCACAACCAGTTGAAACTCCTTGTTCAACGTCACATCTCCCCACTTGATACTTGGCTCGAAGGCCATAAACCAAGGGTACCCGAGGATAACTTCGTCCCTTCCCAAGTTTGTAACTAGGAAGCGAAGTGTCCTCTCCTCTTTTCCTGTTTTCACGGTGAGGTCTGTGTACTGAGTAATGGTGCCATCCTGATTGTGGGTGCCGTCTACATTCCAGATGCGGATAGGGTGGGTGACATCCCTCGTCCCAATCTGGAGTCATTTAAGAAGTGTGGAGCATATGAAGTTGTCCATTGCTCCTGAGTTGATAAGGACTTGTCGTTTGGCCGTTGCATGTGCAGATTTGAATAGGACTGGAATTCGCATGGATCAGTATCTGCTAGTGTACACGTTTAAATTTAAAGCTCTAGCCCAGGCCACCGGGTTCAAGCATCTAGAAAATCCTCTCTTCCAAATAACTTTTCGATCATGAGGTCGTGCACCTCCTGGGACTGTGCCTTCATCACTGTGATCTGTACGTCTGCCTGCTCCTCGTTCGAAAGGACGCGACTAGAAGATACAGCGATAGTACTGATGGAGGGAGTTGGTACATTTGTAGTTGGGGCAGGGGAGAGCGCAGCTCGCGAGGGACTGGGGGGTAACGCCACGGCAGTGCTGGCTGCAGCCACGCACATGCCCTTTTGTGGGCAGTTACGTGAGATGTGCCCTTGAGCATGACATCTAAAACATCGTCCCTCCTTCTGAAGTTGGGCTTTGTCGTTGTTGGTAAGGGCCACAGAGGCTCGGGCACATCCAACATCCATGTCGTTGGGGTCGCGTGTTCTGTTGAGGGCTTGGACCCACTGTTCTCTGCTGTGCCCCCCCTTTCTGTTACACGACAGTTTGCTCTTGCCCAGGCGATCCTTCAAAACAAGGTATTCAGCCTGCTGAAGATGGGCTGCTGCCTTCCACTGCTCCCAATTGACTGGGTGCTGGAAGCGGATGGCATTAATGACTAACTGGTTGGGAAGTCCATCTTGGAAGAGGTCGAGGGTGGTAGCCTCGTCTGGGTTGTACCCTGCTTTTGTGATGAGATTCTGGAATGTGGCAATGTATGTGTCAATATCTTCACCCTTCATGGCAAGATTCTGAAGTGCTTTGCGGGCATTGGTTCGCTCCACTGAGTCGGTGTATGCTTGTACGAATCTGTCTCAGACCATGGTCCACAAGACCATATTGCCGCAGTCTACTCCAGCAGTGATTTGCTCATTGAGCTACCGGGCCTGTTCTGCTACCCAGTCTTTGACAAGTGGTCCCCAAATGTAGGAGAGGAAGGTCATGGCATGAGACGAGGGGACTTGGAGCTGGTCTACATCTGGGTTCATCCCCTTGTAGAGGTCAAACGCAAGCAGGAACACCTTGCTCTTGTCCCTCAGTCCTGTGAATTCGGGCAGGGGGTTTCCTCCCAGTCGTCCGTGGCCACTGGGCGCGATTATTGGCGCAGCTCCTCCTGGCACAGCGCCACCAGCGCTTCCACCACCACCACCGCCACCACCACCACCACCGCCACCGCCACCGCCGCCACCGCTTATCGGGGTGCCACTGCTAGACAGGACTGGGGCTCCTCCTCCCCCCGAGCCAGAGGCTCCAGAGGGTCCTCCTCCTCCCGCTCCTCCAGTTCCACCACTGGTAAGAGTGGTGCCAGCTGAGGCTTGTTGCTGGGTTTGAGACATGGCGTATGATGGGAATGCAGATGTAGGTAGGTTTGTTGTGGGGAGTCTGGGTCTGGCTCATCAATATCAATGCCGCTAGTAGTGTGGGTTCTAAAGGGTCCTACTCCGAGTGCAGGGGGTACAATACTGATGGTGTACCACTGCCTGTTCTTTGCTGAGTAATCAATGTATCCTTCGGTTCTGTCGTGTTCTGCCCAGACCGCGGCTCCTTTGATTTTGTCAGAGAGTTCATCGGTGCTGTAACGTTCAATGTATTTGGCCTGAAACCGAGACTGGCTGTGACTAGATGTTGCCACTGTGAGAGACTTGACATAATGTAACGCCACCACAGGGGCATTATGTTGCGTTTGTACCCGAGATGCCCAAGGAGTTCCTTGAAGAGGACAATGTCCGCGCGTTTGGGTCTATGACTCAGGAGCACTATGACGCCTGGAGGCATATCGAGGCGAGTTCCCTATCGACTTAGAGGAATGAGAGCTGGCCGTCACGTGACCTGGCACGTGACCTGCCTAGAGCTGGTCCAGAAGGGTCCGGATGAGCTTGCGCCCAGACCGGAGTGTGATACGTGACTGATGTGACTGCTGACTTGTATGGCTTGTGATTGGACTGTGATATTAGGGTTTGTGGCTGTGTATTAGGGTTGCTGGGCTTGAAAGCTCCAGCCCTAGTAGTATAAGTAGAGGGGCGTTCGCATACGAACCCCTTAGCTTTGATATCTTGAGGAATACCTTCCCTTCCCTGCGCCTTAGCTCCTTGTCCTGTGTGCATAACTCTTCGTCGTCATCAGCTCCCTGCTATAAGTCGTGCACGTCGCCGACTTCTCCTTCATCATACTCGACTTCGCCATCATCGTCCTTTGCCTTGCCTACCTTGGTCACGCCTTGCGTATCGCCCTAGCCGTCGCCTACGGGATACTGAAGACTTCCGATGCGTATACTCAGCAAACCGGTTCCAAATCCAAGTCAGATTGATACGTCCAGAAGGAACGTAACACATTAAGTACGACGTGTACTTTGTAAGTCAATGGGATCAGAAGAGCGCAAGTCCGTTAAGACTCAGTTCGATGGCGAACAAGTACCACTAGGTCTCCCAGGGACTCTAGGGTAATAGCAGAAGATAGGGCTCAAGCGCAAAGGCAAGCAAACATGAGGACTCAAGCGTAAGGGCAAGTCGAACAAGGGTGGTGAGGCAAAGACAATGTGGTATTACACAAGAAGTCAAGTCTACCATACAAGCTAGGTAGGGCGTGACTTATATACCAGTACAAGGTGTTTGTAAGCTACAAACACATGGCGCGATCCTAGGATGCAGGTCCTAGAGAGCTAACAAGGGGAAGTACATATATAGAACAAGGGAATCCCGCGGGATGATGCGTGCATCAGAAGTAGTTGGCGGGTTCTGGAAGTCACACCACAGGGTGTCGGAATGGTCAGACAGTAGGTGCACACTACAAGCCGGAAAGCGTATCAAACCAGATTGTATTGTAAAAGTACAGTCAATCGTGAAGGAGATGAAGAAGGATGGGAAAGATAAGAAAAGCAGGGAGGGGAATCGTAACAGCACGTGGGCATGCCACACCACCCCGTTCACGCAGGAAGGGGCGCACAAGGCCAAGCCTTCCCCACCTCCCCACATGTCGTGCAGCAGGGCTGGCACAGTTTCTGTGCACCTGTGTTCACCACGCCCCCACCCTGTTCTCGCACGCCATAGCACAACTTAAACAAAAAAAAATAGATGTAGTCTAATTAGATAATCAAAATATATTTATTGCTCTGTTAAGTTGTTTGAACATCTTAAAAAAACATATGAGGTTTAAGTGTGATGATTAAAGACAAAGTGTACGATTAAGGAAATAGCATTTTTTTAAATAAAAGTGTTTTATTTGCGCTTACTAAGAGTAAAGTTCACTGAGCTCAAATGCTGTTCGGGGACGCCCATTTTGTAAGGACAGGAAAAATGTGATTTCTTGGCACCTTCCTTTTTGGGGACATGACTGGATGCGGAAAAACAGCCACTCCTGGCCCGCCTGCTATTAAATGCCACCACTTTAGGCTGAACATGGCACTTGAGGAGCTCCTTGAACCGCAACCACCACCATGGGCGGTTTTTCCCACAGCAAAAAGCTGGGGCAAGGATGGATGTCTAGCACATCCTCAGTCATCAACAGCTCCCTAAGACATTTTAAACAATTAAACCATAGTAAACCCACCCAGCATTGGGACCCCCTCACCATCGCAACACACCAACACCCAGTGTGTATGGGCCACCAGCCTTCAAGAAACCAGTACCCATGAACAACAAGCCCCCCTTCTTCACATGAGCACGTAGACATATAGCCAGTACTGCTCCCTGACCTTATCAGAGCACAGTAAGACTATATCTGAACACCATGACATGCACAAGCAGTTGCAGGGGTGGCAGGGCAAAGCTCCTGTCAGCTACCTGCCCACTTTTCAACTGTCGCCAAACACGAACACATCCTGGCTAAATCGTCACCAAACAAGAAACCAAATCACGCAAGCCCAAACAAATACTTGAAAACAAACTAACATGTGTTCCACTCAAAAGGCCATGATGCATAGTGTTGCCAAAGTCCGGTCCGGAACTTCGGTCCAAACGCGAACGCCCGAACCGAATGGCAAGGTCCGGTTCCAGTTCCGGTTCTGGTTCAACACTGCTGCCTCTGGTCCGGTTCCCCGTTCAGGTGTAGCTGGGACGTCCTGAACGCGTTCGAATGCCCTTCAACCCCTGCAGGCTCCATCAACCAACACTACTAGGTATGTCCCAGCTTAAGTTCTGTCTGACTCTCTGGCTTCTTTTCAGCTGCTTTGGAAGCATGCAAGCGAGACATTGCCTTCCTCTTCCAGTGCCATTCTCGCGCTTCAACTCTTGCTTTGACTCAGCCTTCGAGCTCTGAAATGATCGATCTCATCTGCTTCAAGTACAATGCCAACTCCACCCACGCGCCCCCCCAACAAGCCTCCATGGTGTCATGCACCTTGTCGTGTGCCCCAGGGTATGAAGATCGCACCTGTGGTCGCTACACCAGCTTTCGCAACAATGTGCGTGCCTACTTGGACAGATTCGATGGAATGCTGACTTGGAGCAGTTCCACTTGATGCCGTTTGGTGAGCTCACCATTGGCATGTTGAGCCACCGCTTTCTCACTGTGTATGGGGCTGCAAATCCTGACTCCCTACTCGCTGAGCAACCACATCAAGCCAGTACATGACACATTCGAACTACCTCCAACTCAGCACCACACTCAACCTCGTCCATGAGCTCTGGGCTGAGAGAGAATGTGTGTACCCTGTCTGCGCTGCCCAACGCGGCACATCACTCAGAAGCTAACCAAAGTCTTGGTCTGCAGCTACTAATTCCCATGCTGCATGTGTCGTGGCTTACACGCAAGTGGCTTGGCCAATCAACCATACACAATTGCTGGCAGCTGGCCAAGTGGCACAATCTCGGGGACGTTACACGTGCATACATAGATCCACTCCACCCAGTCTGAGATATCTTTGCTAAATGAGCTTTACAGTTTTCTCAGGCCTTTCCATAGCATAGCAATATTCTGTGGATTGGTTGATATCAAATATTCAGACCTCATACTTTCTGATATGTCTGACACCGACGAGCAATGTGCTCACAGGCCCAATGGCACCTTGAAGGATGCGTCTGAGATTCCCTGGTTCAACGATCCAGACGACACTGAGCCTATTTCGGCTCATGGGCTCAGCGCTCCAAGTCTCAATCTCGACTCTGATGCCTCTATGACAGCTGGCTTAAAGGGGAAGGAGCCTGCCCAACTTGTGGGCAATCATCACGCTATCAAACCCACTGCCAAAGCACAGCAAGCATCCCTCACTGGATTCTTCTCGTCTAGAACCGTCCTTGGTGAGTACACCTCTGCATCAGCACCTCTTCCTATTTACACTGTCCCCAGTCAACAGCAAGGAATTTGCAAACTTGGGAAACTCCAGCCCCACCAAACAAGGTTTGTACAATACAACTTTCTAAGTGGTATATACAGTATTTAAGGTGTGACACGCAGGTAACTCTACCCCCACTGCACCAAGAGGAAATGTAAAGCGCCCCAAGGCTTCAGCGGGTCCAAACAAGCACATCAAGTCCACTATGGACAATCAGGATGTTGAAAGCAAAACCAATGACGACCGAGACTTCACGATCAGCAATGGAGAGGAAGCTGGGGGTAGTGATGGTGGGGACAACACTGAAGAGGAGGGTGGATATGAGCAGATGCGACAGGACGCTGATCAAGACCGCAGGGTATGTTTGTTCTTTCAATCTCACTTCTGGGTTTCTTATTCTCACATCTCGTTGACACGACGTCCAGGGCATTTAGCGCACCTACAGCCATAACAATGACCTGTGCACAGAAGACATATGCCAGGTATTCTTCAAGGTCAAGCACGATGTTGATGGACAAGAAAAGGATGGCCACATGTGCGATATATGCAAGTAAGTAAATATTATATTGATGTACAGTTTCTTCTCATTCAAGTTGGCATTTACAGAAAGTTAGGAGTGTCTGAGAAAGACGCTTTTTTCACTTCAAAGAGTGTGTCGACCCTTCACACTCATATTGCACGGTATGTGACATCAAGGATCGTTCTGTCAGCCCATCTCGGGCTGATACTTTCCAGTGCCAAGGATACTCATCGTGAGGTCTACTTGAAGAGATGCAAAGATGCCGGTGTCGACCCTCATCTGCGTGCGATTGGCAGTGACGACAATGACAAGAACGTGACACTCACACAAGTTAATCTCGATGGCTTCATGCAACGCATACCGACATGGTCTAAGAAAGGACTAATGGAGCACGTCATTCAGTTCATCGTGGAAGATGACCAGTCATTCTTAGTTGTTAAAAAATCATCATTCTGCAAGATGCTCTGATACCTATGCCCCAACATGAAGGACTCGGATATACCTCATCGCACCAAGCTTCGGGATGAGATCGTGAACAAGGTCAACGACATCATTGAGCGTATGCGCAAGTACTACGAAAATGTTGACTCACAATTCTCCACCACATTTGACCTCTGGCAATCAGGGGCCGGTGACCCTTACCTCTCGCTCACCGTCCATCATATAGATGCCCCAAAGGAGAAGCCAAATGACTGGGAGCTCAAGTCTGACCTGCTCACCTTTTCTGAACTCAAAGGCAATCACAGCAGTGCAAATATTGGTGAAGCTCTCCTCTGTATTGCCGAACACTATGGGATACTCAACAAGGTAAGCAATACCTATCTTCTCAAGACTTGATCGGCTGGGCTAACAACCCATCAGATAGGGTGGATGACCAGTGACAACGCATCTTCAAACAACAAAGCGGGGCACTACATGCAGCGCAGACTCCACAACCTCCTGGACAATTGTGGGTCGCTCGTCAGCATCGCATTCGGTAAGTCATTGACTCATTGTATAAAATGCTATCTTTGGTCTTTGATTGGTGCCCTCTTTAGATGTATGGAGCACACCGTCCATCTTGCTGCACATGACTTTATCCAGGCAATCAACCTGACTTCTAGATGCTCAAAGACACGCGCGAGTACTGGTGAGCCCGAGGAAGATGGCGATGTTGGTGAAGCAACTGGTGGTGATGAGGATTGGACTGCCGACTGGGAGGAACTCGACAACATGCTAGATAATGAGGAGGTTGATGGCACTGTTACCTTTCAGCCCGGTGACTTGCTTGGGAAAGCCATAGCACTGATTACGCAGATCCAGCGTTCACCTCAAGCCAGCTCATATTTCCAGACTGTTTGTGCTGAGGAAGGTGTCAAACCACTGGAGTTGAAGAAATGGGCGCGCACTCACTGGGGGTCTATGTATGACCTCCTTGAGCAACTGCTATCAAGCAAGTTGGTGAGCCCGGTGTTCATCATGTTGAAATTGCTGATTCACTGCTTAGGCCGTAAATAAATTCATCCTTGTTGCTGATGACTTGGATAGGGTCCCAAAGTTGAAGAACAAGTCGTACTTCAACTATAGGATCACCCCAGATGAGTGGAAGCTCCTTGAACTCATGCGGGAGGTCCTTCAGGAACCCTGAGAAGTGCAAGCGTTGTTCTCATCAGAGAAGATGCCTATGGTTTGGCACACAATCCCCACGCTCGAATGCCTGCAAGAGCGCTGGGAAATTATGGCTAGAAATGCCAAGTTTGCATGAGTTAAGCACGCGATCAAGAAAGGGTTAGAAAAGGTCAAAAAATGGTATGGTTCTATCAGCGAGACAGACACTTATTTTGTATGTCTCAGTGAGTTTTTTTTGGGGTTTTGTTTATTATACAACGCGTTGCTCATTGTTTGTATTCTTCGGAAACTAACCCCAGCCCTCGATCCAACCATCAAACTGGAGTACTGCATGGCTAACTGGGACAAGGGGCACGTTACTGCTGGTGCCGAGGCTTTGGAATGCATTGTAAGTACTACCCATGCACATATTTATCAACTAAGTAGTGACTCGGAAAAGTTCGACAGTTACTATCAACCGCTGCAACCGTCGGCCCCCACAGAGCCCGTGCCCTTGCCACCAAATGGTGTGTGTTGTCACGGTCATAGAATACATAATTTTATGACTAACTTATGTGCTGGCATTGTAGGTTCTCCTCAGAAGTCAGGCTATGCTGCCTCATGGATGAGAGCAGCCGTTCAGTCCTGTCTGCACACTGAAGCTATCTCACATGACCCTCATAAGGAGCTTAAGGATTACCTGGAGAGTGCACTCGAGGCTAACGTCACAGATCCAGTGCATTGGTGGGGTTACCACCAAACCCAATACCCCACCCTTGCTCGCATTGCTTGTGATTACCTTGCGATTCAAGGATCATCTGTCCCCTCCAAGCATGCCTTCTCAAGTGGTGCTTTGACTGGCACCCTTCACCGCAACCGCCTCCTCCCGGAGTCCTTTGAGGCACTCCAAATTTTGAAGAGCGCTTACAGAAATGGAGTTATTGACGCTAGCGGTGAAGCCAAGGCACACGAGCCTCATGAACAGGAGTGGAACATGTAGGGAAAAGTACTACAGGTCAATGTGTGGTCTCAGGTCTGATGGTGGTGTTACACTTTCTACATCTTTCTCATATCTTCTCGTACTTTCCGATGATGTAGCCCAACATGTTGACTTAGTGTTCTGTAGGATTCAGCTACCTTCTCTCTTGTTCCAGTAGTTTGAAGGTTCATATGACTCGACTCTCATAGTACTTAAGGACTTGTTTGTAACCCATAGAGCTCTAAGCTCAACCTACTGTATTCAACTGCAGTAGCTTTCTCATATAACATTTCTTTGGCTTCACGAACGCCAAACACCAAACACCAAACAACTTCTCTTCTTGTCACGATGCCGCCATCTGTTGTCGGCAATTGCCTTTGCAGTCAAGTCACGGTCGTGTTTCCTGTTGGAACTAACTTGGAATATGGTTGGCGCAGAAAGCAACCTTTCCCACACCTTCGACTCTGTGGTATTGTTCATCCTTCTCCACACCCACGCTGTTATCCCAAATTCCCAATGTCTGTCTGTTCCTCTCCTTTATCACATCAATGGTGGAAGATATCCACGCTCGATCGCTTCAATCCGCTCACGCAACTTCCGATATTTGCTCCGATTGCTCGTGTGTGCCGCCCCTGACCATTTTCCTGCCCTGGCAGCCCTAGCTCTGAGCCTCTGACTTTTTCAATCGCTTCAATCCGCTCATGTGGGCTTTTGGCAGTGACTTTTTTGGTTGCTTTGATCTGCTCATGCATGACTTCCGACATTTGCTCATATGTGCCCACCCCTGCCTCACCAATTCCCTGCCCTGGCTGCCCAACTCTGACTTTTTCAGTCACTTCAATCCGCTCACACGGCATTTTGCAAGACTTCCGACATTTGCTTGTGCATGCCCACCCCTGCCTCACCATTTTCCTGCCCTGACTGCCCAGCTCTGACCTTTTCAATTGCTTCGTTCTGCTTACACAGGCTTTTGCTTTTGGCAGCATGTGCGTGCCCACCCCTGTCTCACCCCTGGCTGCCCAACTCTGACCTTTTCGATCCGCTCATACGGGCTTTTGGCAGCAAGTTGCAAGACCTCCGACTTTTGCTCTTGAAAGAGCACTTTCTTATACATCTGTCCACCAACAATCGTGCAGATCTCAACGGGGACGATCGTTTTCTGTTGGATGCTGACAGTGATGCTGTCTTTCTGACTCTTTTGGCAAGTACTTCACTCCTTTGCTCCCCTCAGCTCACCCCCACATGTAAAGGCTCCCAACCGATGCTCCATTGATGGTGTTTGTTAGTCCTCAGTGCCCATTGAGCACCTACCCGAGTATGACCTCCGAGAGATGACCTCCGAGCTAAGGCATGTGATGCTACTGTCTGCATTTCCGGCAAGTTCCACTTCACTATGACCTACTCCATTGGAACTCCAATAGACTGACTACTGATTTAATCCCCCCGAGACAACATCTGATGAAGCCATCCATGCGCTGTGAGTCCTCGCTGTTCCCACCATCTTTGACATCCCGGATCGCTTTGGGGCTATCCATTCCCGTGGCCCAGATTTTGGTAGGTACGCACATGTGAGCTCCCAACCATTACAAGCTACTCACTAGTCACAATGACAATAGCAGCTCACATCGCCTTGGATGCCACGCTCGATCATTTCGATCCGGTCACACAGGATTTTGCAAGACCTCCAACATTTGCTCCGGAAAGAGCACTTTCTTGTACATCTGCCCACTAACGATTGTGCAGATCTCGACGGGGATAGTCATTTTCTATTGGATGCTGGCGACAATGCCAAACAATCTTGGGAACCCAGTTATACCCTGTGCATCCACAACCGCAGCCTCGGTGTTAGCAATAGAAACAGCAAAAGGGTGTCCTTGAGCACTGCTACCCCAGCAACATCTCAGAAGCGTGCGGAGCATCGGCGACCATGATCAGCATGCTCTCATCCCCAGCAGGCTTGTGGCAAGCTTGTGGCACAGTGGGAGTGTATTTCAGGCAATGACACAGTCTGACGCAAGGGGGGTGCCGTGCACCATGCGCTCCACCAAGTCTGCCACCTGACATCAATATCATGTCACGCCCACAGTCACAGACACTGTCAAGTGGCGGGTGGCCTGCCAGCACAAATACTTTCTGCCCAAACCATGACAACAAACTTCAGATGAAGGTGGCAATGATGCAGCGACGACCCCACCTGCAACTACAACAATGACGACAATGACAGGGCCATGGCTAGCTAGATTTACATAGTAGTTTATTCAGCATGTAGTAGCTAGTAGATGCTATGAAGAAAAAAAATTCCACACTCTAGTAGTCAGCATTTGAATGTGAACCGAACACACCCGAACACGTTCAGGAAGTTCGGGTCTGGTTCAGGTTCAGGTCTGGAAAATTGGACAAAGTTCAGGTTCGGGTTCGGCACTGGGGGGGCCTGAACCGCACTGAACCAAACTTTGGCAACACTAATGATGCAGTCATTCAACAGCACATGGAAGGCAACCCTCAGCTGGGAATGGGAACCACCGCCCAACTGGTTTATACACAGTGAGGTTTTAGTGGGTAGGAGAGCACACAGCGTCAGGATCTTGGACGAACACATGCATTGAGTCCCACACATCCCCAAACACCATGGGGCATGCGTAAAGGCATTCCCTCACATCTGGGCTTCGGCCTGACTACATGCAGGCTAGATAGGGCTGATGGTAAATCTCCTGCTATCTAGCACTTATTTTCGGTAATTAGGCTAAGTAGTTATCGAAAATAAAACGCTCTCCAAAAGAAAAAAAAAAAGAACATGGCACTCGAACTGACCAAGCATAACCCGGTGAAGATATCGCATCAAAGTTTTTCGAGGCGAGCTACGTCCTCCGCACTGAATGTTGTCGGGCTGACTTTGCGCCACAGCATTTTATCTTTATCGCAGATGCGATGACATACCCGATGGCGAGGATAAGCATAGTCTGTGGAACGAACATGATGGAATGTATTACGACGCAGTCCAATGGGGTGGTCACAGCATGCAGCTCCCCCCGTCCGTCGTGAACCGGCTCCCTGGGTTCAAGAAATGAGAATAGACCCGAGGTGTCTGGTCGGAATAGCAAACATGAAAGGTTCGTTATTTTTTCCTGTAATTCCGCTGTTTTTCTGTTATTCAACGAAATGCGCAGCTCATGGCCGTGGCGAGCGCTTCTTACTCGCACTCGCAAGGACCGTCTACAGTAATTAGCCTTTTGGAAAATGTGCTCGATGAGAGCGATATTTTCAGTGAACACGGCATTCGATCCTATGCTCAGCTCATTTGAGGGGTGGATAACTGCTGACTCTTATGTAGCCGGAGCGGGATTCCGCGCAGGACGATGGCGATGGCGAAGGCAGATGCGATTGCGAACGGACGAGAGCGAGCGGGAACAAGGGAAGACAAGGCGAAACGATAGTCGAAACGAGACGAGGGACGGGACGGGACGAGAGCGAGCTTAATCCTTCGAGTGCCCGCGGTAGGGCCTGACTGCCGGGGTAAGGACGCAGAGGTAGAGGGGAAAACAACGATGGATTAACGAGTCATGAGAACGGTCTTGTGTACATAGTTCCGAGTCTATGTCGAGAGTATAGGGAGGCGTAGGAGTAGGAGAAACAGAGGAGAACAGTACGAGCATAGACACGATGAATGGGTAGTGACACATGTGCCACCAGATACAATGGAATGCGGATGCGAACACGAGAGAGGCGACATCAAATAAAGTAAAAGGAAGGGAAGACAGGGCATACAATAACAAAAGGAATCGAGACACGATGACGCACGACACTACAAATCCTTCGTTCGAATCCATCGGTGAGCGCGACGATCCGCGCGACCTCTGACGGCGTCTTGAGGGTGGCTAGAGTTAGCTGAAGGATGAAAGGGGTCCGTGATGATCGACGGAAGTTCGGACGATGCGATGAAAGGATGGGCGATGCGGCAAAGCCGAGGTGTTGACGGACAAAGGCGCGGGGACGCACGGCCTGTCTTTGAGTACCAAGGGGGCGGTCGCGAGTGCGAGTGGCTGTCGTCGTTGAGGCCCGATTGATGCGATATGACGAAGGAGCGACGTAAGGAACGAAGAGCAAGCGTGCTTTGTGCATTTCAGAAAATGACGACACCGCGGTTTTATAGGATCCTCCAGTCACTCATTCAAACAGCTGGTTACAGGTCGGTTCTCACGGAGCTGTTGGCGCATGAAGAACATGCCCCCCTCGTAAAACTTTAATACTTCTCGTCTACTCGAAGGCGAACGTGGCATCGTACTGAACGGCGCCTTCCGGAAACCAGCTGCAGAGAGAAAAGAAAAAGGAGGACATAATATGGATCGGCGTCGTGCGTGTTGAAGAGAGAAGGAAAAACCCACAGTTTGATCTCCTTCTCGGCGTTTTCAACTGAGTCGGAACCGTGGCAGATTGTGCGGTCGATATCGAGGGCAAAGTCGCCACGAATGGTACCTGTAATTTTGGTGTGCAGCGCATATTCGCATTGAGGCTAGGGGGCAGCCAGAATTTGGAGTGAGTGACGAACCGGGAGCAGAAGCCAGCGGGTTGGTTTCGCCGAGCATCGCGCGGCCCGTTTTGACAGCGCCGAGACCTTGCCAGACCATGGCGACAACGGGACCCGAAGTCATGAACTTGATAAGGCCGGGGAAGAATGGCGTTCCGCTCCAAACCTCGTAATCTGCAAAGGAAAGGGGGGTGGGGATCCAGATACGTGAGTTTGGACGCTTGGCGCCGGCCTGTACACGCAATGGTGACTGGACCCACGCTTCTCGATGTGTGCGGGGGTAGCGTGGACGAGCTTGAGAGCGATGAGTTTGAAACCACGCTTCTCAAAACGACCAATGATGTTGCCAACTAGACCTCGCTGAACACCGTCGGGCTACGATGAGATGAGACGGCGCTCATCGTCAGTGGATCTGTAAGTGTTGGCGGGCGAAGTGGCCACACCTTGACCATGATATACGTGCGCTCGTTAACATTACAGGACATGATAGGGGATTGGCACTCTTGGTTGAGGTCGGGACTGTGTACTGAGCGCTCAGCGCCCAGCAATGACACCAAAGGTGTAATGGGCCATGTGCAAACTAAGTTAGGAGGGGCGATTCAGACGTAATACGTTCGAGCATCGGCTCTTCACAGGCTCTCACCACCTGCAATGGCAAGAATGGGTGGTCTCGAAGTGGGTGGTCACACCAAGTATTTGGGGAGTAAATGGGAAATGGCAGCACTGTGGATCATATAGTTGAGTGTCAGCTTCCCGCACTGCCTGCAGTGTACGAGGTATGGTATCAAGAAACTTTATTATTTAAACAATCGCTCAGCAAATTATTTAGGAATTATTTAATACTAGTTATTATTTTGGTCGGTGCTTTAATTGAAGTTCCACAGCTGTAATTACATTAGGAATTACAAACACTGAACCACATACAAATTAGCTTGGCCAGGGTTGCAATCGCAATGTGATTCTGGAAACGGGCAGAAGCGCACAAGGAAGCGCGTGCATTTCAGAAAATGACGACAACGCGGTTTTGATTCCGGGCTTCGATTTCCCCTAGCACTGCCTCATTCAGCGCTACGGTACCTTTGCGCCTCGGCGCTCAGCGCTCAGCGCTCCTCGCGAAGAGCCAAGAATGAACCAATTAGGAAGCTCATACTAGACCCCTAGCGAAGTTTTCAAATGACATTTGAGACAGTCCCTCCTTTTCTCCTCCTACTCACCTTACGTCCATAACGAGGCCTTTCCTTCGTTTGGTGGTAAACCCGCGGTTTGCGTTGTTTCGGTCCGGGATGGCCTCTCCTCACCGTTCCACAACCTATCATCCCCGCAATTCCCTCGATGGCTCCTGGCACGGAGGCAGGTCACTCTTTCGAACACGGCGTGTGGCGTTCTTGCTTCTAGCTGGAGCCCTTGCCTCGATCATACTTTTCTCCCAGCAACTTCCGGGCGAAAAACATCCTCAAGCTTGCCAACCATCTGATCCCCAGACAACATGCGTGCCTGAACTGCGAATTGATTCTCCTCCGGTCACTGTTACTGTCACTCGGACAGCTCCCCCTACAACCAAGACTGTCATTGTTGAGCCCCCAGTGCAACCTGTGGTCTTCGCCCTCGTCATGTTTTCGGAGTCATCGGCTAAGGAGGGTGCGATTCTCTTGAAGGTACTTCATTTTTTCTCTCGACATCATGGCATCGCGTAACAGCCTCGTCAGTCCGCTATTATGTACACTTCACGGCCCCTCCAATTCCACATTGTCTGCGACGAAGCTGCACAGACGTACCTGGAGAGTCGATTCCGCCTTCTCACACACCCGCTACATAGCGTCTCCGTGCGATTTTACCGGTTGCCATTCCAGAGTATGCTAGATCGGATTTCAAGGGAAGGGGGGATCAACACGGATCACTCCGCTGGCATACGTATGCTTCCGTCCGGATGTTTTTTCATCCAAACGTGCTAACAAACTCGCTGATTCTAGCTGGCCTCATGAAGTTGTTCCTGCACGAAATATTACCAGATGTCGTCGAAAAGGCCATTTACGTAGACACCGACGCCTTCCTCCTGACAGACCCTGCACTTCTCTGGGAGGAGTTCTCCCTATGGGATTCTGCGGTTTCCATCTCGATGCCCAGTCACCCGAATCAGGACGCTCCCGAATGGCACCACGCATCGCGCATATGCTCGTGCATCATGCTACTCCATCTCGGAAGGCTCCGCGCGACAAGGCTAATGGATTCTAGCATCTACCGCGCGGATAGCAGCGGGTTGTTCCCCCCTGCGCTTTCACCGCCTACCTTTGAGGCGTTATTCGGACCTCCGGGACCGAACGGTCAGTACATGAATGTCGCGCTTGGTGATCAAGGGTACTGGTGGGCCATCGTGAGCAACCGCAAGGACCTGTTCAGACCATTGGTATATGATTGGGAGGTGACGAGCTGCTTGTTGGACATGTACATGACGGGCCTCGGTCACGACGACACCCCGGAGGATGAACAGAGTCGAGCGATGATCCACCTGTGGGGCACTCCATATGAGGGACAGGTCGTCCTTCCGAAGCTACTCCATTTGTGCGTAATATTTCCGGATTGGATGCATTTGTGAAGATGGACTGACGTTCGCTTCGCCTGCGCCCACAGCAATTGCCTGCATAACACTGATGTCTACTACAACTGGGCCGGCTGGTCTGACCCAGAAGACAGCCTTACAAAACGCTGGAAACCCGCTGTTGACTACCACGTCGGTTTCAAGTGGCTCTGGTTAAATCGCGGCTCTGCCAGCTCGACGGTGGATATTCAAGTCTTTATCGATCCGCTATTTGCGGACCAACGCTTCGAAGTGGAGCATCCCAACGAACATCAGCATGCACGTGATTGATCTCATCACAGTCGTCCCGGTTACTATCTCATTTAGACGCCACATCTGTATACTTTGATACGTTATCCAGAACGTAACAACCGCCCTTCTCTTCTATTAATATACGGGAAGTCACCTTATTTAGGCTTATTATCCTTCGCCTTCGCTTCTCTTTGCTTTTGCTCCACGTTATATATTCTCTGCATAGTACTGGCGCCCAGTCCCGAGTTTGGTTGGAGAGCCGGGTTGCGTGGTTTTCGGCTTTGGCCGGTGTGTATCCACGGCGCCAATGGGAAGCGTATATCTTTAGAACGTGTGAATCTAACAGCAACTCATCTCGACCCGTAAAAACCCACCTTTCCTCGTCGCAACCATATGCTTTCGGGGTAAGTTTAATGACAGTGTGCAAGGGGATCTTGATGTATGGCAAATCGGCCTGAGGCAGGTTATGGAAGTATGCGTAGCTGTCAAAAAGCTTCAGAAGACGTTCACAACGCAAAACTCAATCGTGCGCACAGACACCGAAGGATAGCCTGTGACAGTGATGAGTCGAAGCGACGGAGACGCACGGAAATAGCTTACCTGGTGTCCCACGACAAGGACGTTCTCCTGTCGTTCGAGTTCCATGATCACTGGTTCTAGTCGAAGAACGACGTCTCGGTACGATTCCCCTCCTGCACCACCATCCGTCAAGCCTCGGTGCCTCGATAGCCGAAGTAAAAGACGTACCTCGGTACCGATAGTTGAACTTGTCGTCATCTCTGTTGGCAAAGTCCTCCGGGTATGCAAGCTAAAAGGGGACGCGTGAGGGGACCATACGCAGTTGTAAACGGTCCATACCTCGATCTCTTCGTACGTCATCCCATCACAGACCCCCGCATCGAGCTCATCTAATGACTTCCAGGTCAACTTGGGATAGGGTAGCAAACTGGCCGTCTGGATGGTGCGCCTGAGGGTAGACGTCCAAACCTGGCAGAGAAAATCAATAGCGAACCGGCGGACAAGACAACTGGGGAATACAGTCAGTGGCGCATCCCCGATGTTATCTCTGATCAGATCCGGGAGCGCATTCGCGTATTTAAGTCCTCGTTCAGATAGGTCTGCGTCCCCACCGATTTTCCCCTCAACGTTGTACTGGCTCTCACCGTGCTACGTACAAGGCAGATCAGTAGCGATCCAGAAGGTGGAGGAGGAAGTAGCACAACGACGAACCCGAGAGAAGAAAATGCTCCGCGGTTTCAGATGCAAATTCATGAGATAGAACGCGACGCGACTCTGCAAGTATCCATGTATCCGGCAGACGGTTGCCTGTTCCCCGACGTTGATTATCTTAAAGTACGAGAGGTGCGGCTCTGTAACGGGCTCATAGACGGCTTCGTACTCCCTGATACGCCGGAGAAAGTCTCGCTTCGCGTCTTCGGGAGACATGTCCTTGTAATCAGGATCGCCCATGCTGACTTTCAGTGCGACATTGGCGGCGATGACCTCTGGGTCATCGCAGACTGATTCCAAGAATATCAGGGCCATCCCTTTCTCTTTAGCAACCCGTCGCTCAATATATGCCCTGCACAGGGCGCATCCAGTTAGCGGGCTGTAGGTAAGGAACTCCAGGTGAGACGAACCTCCGTTCTCTGGTGCTATTCGTGGCATCTGGCTTTCGTATAAGACGGGTGATAACACAGCCATCGACCACGTACCGTGGATCCCAACGTTTCCCCCATCCTTTAGCCATTGTATCAGCATTTCCAGAGAGTCATGCGCCAGCTGTTCGCGCCGGCGGTTTGCCTCCTCGTTGCCGTGGCTGAAGTATGAGGCGGTGTGATCCTCTTTGACGCCGCTCCTAGTCATGCAGGGTCAGCAGGTTCGTTCACATATGTTCGAAATCGCGACGGACTGCTCTCTCTTCTGATTCGCCCTACTCCTACGAAGTTGTCCCACGTTGAACACCTATGGTTGTGGTTAAGATTTGAGGGGAAAGAGTGAGTCCCTTGCGGGGGTTCACCCGCCTTGACGTCATATTCTAGCCACTGCGGGACAATGGGTTTGCAGCCCAACGGGAGACGAACAAGTTGCGGTTTACCTTAAGGTATCGCATTAACTTGTTACTGAGATACGATTTACCCCGAGCGGGTAGTCCGACCTAGAAGTAATAGTGCAATCTCAGGCTGCGTGGCTCAGGAGTTGAACAATGGCGGTCTGAGTACCATAGCAAGGATGATCTTTGCCTCCGAGTAGTCTGGCTTCTCCACTATATTCGAGAGAACCCCGAGGTGTGAACATGTCCCGTGCTAACAAGGCCGCCAGATGCGTACCTTTTCCGCCAATTCCAACAACGGACCTGGGCGGGGTTGCCGCCTGCGATGTGATCTTGCTCGGATTGGATTCATCGAACTGTCTCAGCCTGTATGTGCATTTAGGCCTCGGAGGATTCGTGACACGGGTGCCGATCAAGGAAGACTCACAATGATCCGCCTGCACCGATTGGCGCAGAGCGAGTACCAGAACCCGTTACGGACGGTGTGGTGTCCTTGAGAGCAACGAGCGCATTGTTGACACGGTCCAAATCCCTTGACTGTAACTGTGGGTCTGAAGCCGAGAGTTGAGGAGAATCTGTTATGGGTGGGGTACTCATAGTTTACGGGATGCGGGGTATGATGGCGAGTGTAGTGGATCTATTTCAACGAGGGCCTGGGAGATATACGGATCTCGGAGTCTATCACTGAGACTCGACCGGACTTGCATCTGGATCTGTTTCTGTGTCTACGTCTAAGTCTAAGTAGTGGACATCCGAACATTCCCTCAACCGCTGTGCAGCGAGCTCCGGTGTAAAATCACGTTGCGATTCCCCCATCAACTCGAAACTGCAGCCAATTCGATCCGATAAACCCAGATGCGGACTGAAAGATATACGGAACACTTACCCGACGAGGAACTTCCGGACCGATGCGCTCCGCAGCAAAGGAGGAAAAAAGTGCAGGTGCAAGTGCGCTATATTATCCTCGTCATCAGTGTTTTGTAGGTCCTCTTCGCGAGGGGGCAATGGCCTCTGGTGTATCCCCATGGAATACGCAAACGGACAATAGAATAGGTTGTCGTAACGTTTCGTGACACGTGAGAGTACGTCGGCAAGCGACAACTTCTCTTCATCTGTCAAATGAGCCAGCGATGGGACGTGCCGGTGATACGGCAGTACTGTAAGATGGACGTCAGCTGGATGGGCGCCGCAAAATGTTCTCACTTGCCAAGTGTCTCGAACGGCCAAACTGCCCACCATGGGACCAGCGCCACAAAATGCTTATTACGCACAACGATGCGGCCCTGATCCTCGGGAACGCCTAGCTCAAAGTGGATATAGTCGCAGAGCAAGCAAGGCTGACCCAGGGGTCCACACGGCGCTTTAGGGGCAGAAGGTTCAACACTTGGGTTGACAGCGTAGCGTGCCAGTGAAGCAAGCTCCGCTGCTGCTATGGTGGGGATATAATTCAGGGACCATATCTGTCCGTGTGGATGGGGGTTCGAGCACCCCATCATGATCCCCTTATTCTAATTCGTCGTCGGGTCAATAGCGAACAATTCCCAAAAAGAAAGGCACGTTACCTCAAACATCTGGACGTATTTGATGGCCTCCTGAGATCCTCGACGCCTATACACGGCTGCCCACTCCCCAACAATACGTGCAATATCTTCCAGGGAGAGCCGGGCGAACGTCAAATCATGACGCGGATGGAAAATGAGCACGTCGCACGTGCCGACCACGGGCTCGCTGGCTAGCAACGGGTGGGGTGTAGCGCGTGCAACCGGCCCTGGCGGAGGTAGGACGGACGCATAGTCGTTGGGGAAAACCTTGGTGTGCTGATACCTTCCGTTGCTCTGACCACTTGCACGCTCGTTTCCCGAGCAGAGGAAACAATCCGGATCGTGCTCGGGTAGGAACACAGACTGGGGTGGTTCAACTTGCCCATTCCATGGATGTTTCAAGCGATGCGGGTCTGAGACCAGCACGGACTCGCCAGTGAGAGGATTGTCTATGATGGGGGAATGTCATAAGCATGAGTTGCTACTCCGAGACAAGACTTCAAACTCACAACGACGATGAGAGTGGACAGAGGGATCGAATTCGTCAGTCATCTTGAGGGCGGCGTATAGCTCGACCATGGCCCGCGATGCCTCAAATTTAAGGGGATTCATGTCTCTCTATTGCCGGCACGCGTCATCAAACACAATATGACTATTTTGTCACGACGTGGGAGCGGAAGGTCGAATCACAAGTAGACAGGGCGATAAATGTGTAGTTTTCCACACGCGACCTACAACGGCGGCCGTTCTTTCAGTTAACTGCTCTGGAAATAGGGCGGCGCGAAGAGACTCACCTGTCCATCACCAAAATATTTCATCGATTCGTATTGTCCCTGGAAACCAGAATCGGAGAGCTACGTCGACCGACGTGCACTCAATTATCCAGGTAATGAGCTTCTAGGCAAGCTGTCAGCCATTCAGCAGCTTGTTCGGCTCGGCCATATGTCCGAAACTATCTGTTTCTTCATTGGAATGCATCCCGTGGGTGTGTCTGCCGTTTAAAAACGGTACACACAAAAAATTCCGGAAGCAGAAGCACTTCGTAGAAGTGGAGGGGAAAAGTAGCCGTGCAGCTGTGCTACTGTATACTGTCTTCTCCATCAGTGGTACTGACGTCCCTGTCCCCAAGTGGTGTGGGCCGTTGGTGCACGCACTTGGAGTACGCGAACAAACACGGAAGCAGGTCGTCGTAGCACTTGGTGATCAAAGAGGGGAAGATACTGAAGTGGAGCATAAGTTAGACGGGACGTGTCGATGGTGGGGGAGCGCCGAGGACGCGGCGAGAAGGGAAAAAAAACTTACATGACTTCAAATGGACAAGTGGTCCGCGGCGGATACGTTCGATGAAGCAAAGAATGCAGAATAAGCTGATGTACGAAATCGTACAACAGCCGTAGAACAGGTTCGCGTTTTGGGGTCTTTACCAGGGCATGACGATAACTGGAATCAGATTCCGGCCCGTTCGTTCCGTGCTTTACTTTGGACGACAATGTCGGCCGAAACCTCTGTTAAACGTCGCCGCATTCAGCGTTCCCCCTCCCCTGAGTACAAACTCGACGACGAAAACTATGAACCATACATACCGGTGGCCCAGAGACGGGAAGCCAAGCTAGCCAAACTGTCTGCCTTGGGCTCCTCGTCTGGTCGCGACAAATCCCAAGAGGCACGAGAGGCGGAAGACGAGCGAGAGAACGAAGAACAAGAAGAGGAGAGACGAAGAGAAAAGGTGAGGAGGGGTCGAGCGTTGTTGGTGGAAGCGCAGGAGGTCCACTCGAAGAAGGCGTCGGAAGGTATGCGATGTTCACATCCACTGGCCAGCTCGCTGAGATGTAGGGCCGCAGATGCCAAAAAGACAGAGGCAGAGAAGGCAGAAGAGGCAGACGCACAAATATTAGCTGCAATAGCTAGTAGAAAAAAGCTCGCGTCTGACCGGGAGCTGGCCAAGGGCATCCTGTATACCGAAGCTTTACGGACAACGTGCGTTGCAGTAGTCTCCGCAACCACAGCACGCTAAGCTTTCTCTCAGGTGGACACCCCCACGATATATTCGTGCGCGGAGCGACGAGAACAACCAGAAAATTCGCGAGAAACACCACATTATTGTTGATGGCGATGACATACCCCCACCAATTGACTCGTTCGCAGTAAGTACACCCTACGTTTTCCTGGACGGAAGCTTATGCGTCGAACAGGACATGAAATTACCCCACCCTCTATTGAAGTTCCTAAAGTCAAAGAGGATCACGACCCCCACTCCGATTCAACTCCAGGGAATCCCCGTAGCGTATGTTCAGAATATTTCATGGCCGTACCGCTACTGACCGTAGTTCAGATTCTCAGGTCGGGATATGATTGGCATAGCCTTCACTGGCTCCGGGAAGACCCTAGCCTTTTGCCTTCCACTGATTATGCTTGCGCTTGAGGATGAGTCTAAACTCCCTTTTATTCGTGGCGAGGGTCCTATTGGGGTGGTACTTTGCCCATCTCGTGAGCTCGCATCGCAAACATACGAAAACGTCCTACAATGGACAGAGGCACTCTCCAACTCGGGAAACTATCCCCGCCTGAATACGCTGTTATGCATGGGTGGCATTTCCATGGGCGAGCAAAGCCACGTTTTGAGCAAAGGAATTCATATCGTGGTCGCGACACCCGGACGGTTGATCGACATGCTAGAGAAGAAAAAGCTCAACTTTGACAGCTGCAAGTACTTTTGTATGGACGAGGCCGACCGAATGGTTGACCTCGGTTTTGAGGACGACGTGCGGAACATTATGAGTTTCTTCAAGGTAACTATCTCCTTGCCTCTTAACGATGGCGTCGTTGATAAGCCATCGCAGCGTCAGCGGCAAACGCTACTTTTCTCCGCCACTATGCCGCGAAAGATTCAAGACTTTGCCCAGCAATCGCTTATTCGGCCCGTGCTTGTCAACGTCGGCAGAGCGGGTGCCGCCAACCTGGACGTCTTGCAGGTCGTCGAATATGTCAAGCAGGAGGCCAAGATGGTCTACTTGCTCGAGTGCTTACAGAAGACGGCTCCTCCGGTCATCATCTTTAGCGACAACAAGAACGAGGTCGACGATATCCAAGAGTACCTGCTCCTCAAGGGCGTCGAGGCTGTTTCCATCCACGGCTCAAAGAGTATGTTCTGCTTCTGGTCCTGCACATTACGGTCATTTTTGACCATTTGTCTCAGCCCAGGAGGAACGTCAGTACGCTATCAAGTCGTTCAAGTCCGGCGCCAAGGACGTCATGGTTGCATCGGGCGTCGCGTCCAAAGGTCTGGATTTCAACGATATCCAGCACGTCATCATTTTTTCCATGCCAAAGGAGATCGAGGATTACGTGCATCAAATTGGGCGCACGGGACGAAGCGGAAAGACCGGCATAGCGACAACATTCGTCAACATGAACACTCCAGATCAGACATTGCTAGATCTGAAATACTTGCTCATGGAGGCTGGACAGAAGTGCGTATCCCCCACAAAATCTTTTCCAAGCCTAACGGCGTTTTTTTTTCAGGGTCCCGCTGTTCTTGCAAACTATTGAAGACCCACGTGCAGCCCAGGGCGGATCACTCAAGGGTTGTCCCGTTTGTGGAGGTAATGTATCCTTTCTCTCTTTCACGTTTTTTTTAGCACCGACCTCTTTCGCTTAGGTCTTGGACACGGGATTTCCAACTGTCCAAAGCTCGAGGATACACAGCGCAGGCAGATGGCTTCCCACCGCACGACCGAGGACACCGGCGGGTATTGAGCAGGTGTCTCTGTGGTCTTATTCTACTGTTCAACTTTGTTGTCTTAATACTATTTACCCACGGGAATTGCTTTTCACCTTTGATCTACTATGCTTACCACACCTCTGCAAACGTACCCACATCCGCAAATTCCGAAAGATCGTAATGGATCAGTACTTTCCTGACACCCTTTCTTCCAAAACAACAACTCTATATTCTCTAGCATGTGCAGATGTGAGATCATACAATATAATGAGGATCAGAGCAAAATTATGGTCGTGAAAAATCGACAAAGGTGATGGGGTGGTCCAGAAAGTGTGCCCACAGCCCCAGATCTGAGCGATCCCACCATTGCTACTGGATATCACTTTACTGTGACATTACCATCCATTACTGCAGTGACTCTACAGATTTTGGGGTCGATAGACAAAGGCGATCAATTTGGAGACAAAGAATTCTCCAAGGACCATGTAGAGGTGACAAAACGTGACCCAATTCGGCAAACTCCTTTTCGGACAGCAAAATGTCTGACACATGTTGCCACATTTTGCCACATTTGCCGAAACGCCGCCCATTCATCCGTCTGCCAAAACCGACGCTGCCGTCGTGACAGTGCGTGACCAAAATTTGCAGAGGTGGGTCCCACCACTCCACGTTGAACGGGTTGAGAAACAAATGAATAAAAATCAGAATCAGGTGTGAGATACATGCATCTATCGATATGTACAAAATGAAGTAGCTACGATATGTTGTTGAAGCTACAAAAAAAGATTCCCGTTTTTTTGCAGAGGTGTGGTAAGCATAGTACAGAAACCTCTCGGATCTATGTAGAGTAGTCCACCGTACTCGTATTGCTGAGTGCCTATTCCCAACTTCCGACTCGCCTAAGTTACACGGACGTGATTCGGTCACGCCGTACTGTACACACCCAGCCGTGCGGAGCGAGGCTTACGCCAGATGCGGTGTTGCTTCCCTTCAGATCGCTCTCTGACTTGTGATGCAGAAATGATAAGATAACTTAGTGTAGCTTGAGTGTGCAATGGTATAGGACAAGTAAGGATGTATAGAGCATTAAGTGATTGTGAGGTATGTGTCTTGCAATAGGGTGATAAAATGGCGCCTCTTTCCTCGCTCACCGCTCTCCAACGGGTTTGCTGCTTGGCGCACCCTGGTAATCGAAGCGCTCGTGCAGCTCGGCGGGTGTAAAGGTGGAAGGACTCGACTTGGCGCTGGGGTCGACCAAGGAGATAAGAGAGGTATGCTCCCCAAAAGGGGGTCAGGACGGGCCTACCGCAAGCGCATCGCATATTTCGAAGTGATGTCCAGAAAGGGCCGTCCAAAGGCGACCCACTTGTCATGGCTCTCGTCGGCGTCGAGCTCCTGGCCCATCATAAGGACCTCTTTAAAGGCGACGCCATCTGCAGCAAGCAAGCAAGCAATTTCGTCAGCCATTGAGAGAGAGAGAGAGAGAAATTGCAGGGCACAGACCGCAAGGGAGTATGCAGCTCAGTGTCTCCAGAATCTCGTCGACTAGGATGTCTTGCGGGTCGCATGCGCGCTCCACGGCGAACTGACCTGGGTCAGTATGAGCGAAGTGGTTAAAGGGCCACATACCTGAGCGCGGAGAGCGCAGAGTGCCTGGTAGCACTCCTGGTTTTCGTCTAGACCCCGTTCTCTCGGCGGCTCTTCGAAGACCTGGATGCTCGGGGAAGCCCTGAGCCTCCGTGCTTGCAAAAGCGGAGGGGTGGACGGTTCTAGAACCCCTGCTTCTGGCTCTATGTCGTCAAAGACTGGCTCGGTGTCACGCGGGGAGAATGGCTCGACAGGATCATCGGCAGCTTCAACTCGTGGACGTCTCCTCCTAACCGAGATCGTTGATGTTGAAGCAAGAGCCGCAACCCTCTTGAACTTGGGTGCACTGGCCCCTTTCTTCGTGGAGCGTACCTTCAACAGGAATGATTGTCTCTCTGAGAGAAATGCGTCTGCTTTGGGCCCGAGCTGTCAGGGTGCTGTCAGCCAGTGATACGGACGGTATGGGAGAAATGATGGGTACATATACATAGGAAATCGGAGCTCTGTTTGGGACTTGCGCTTCTTCGAGATCAGTGGACAGAATTTGACGAGCTACCAAGTGATCAAGCAAGCGCTTAGCCAAATCTGCTGAGATGTCAGAACCTTTCCCATAGTTCTTCATGGCGTCGAATCCTCTCCTCGCCATATCTGACGCTGATGTACCACGAAAGGCGTGCACGCTGAGAGGTCCAGTGATCTTCATACACAGGTTCTGCAGTTCTTGAATCATTTCCACAAATATCGTGGCCGAGCCAGTGAGGTCGAGCTCCGTGACTTCGCCTGTTGATGCACAATTGTCACATGTGCCGTTGCAAGAGGCTGGGTCGAACGCCTCAGTAAAGTGATTCAATATTAGCATGCGGCGACAATCAATCTCGTTGAGACAGAACGCGTTGACTGTATACAACGCTTGCCTCTTGCGGTTCTTCTGCTCTTCGTCTATTTCCTTGTCCTTATTGATCTGAGACATCCTTCGTTGTGTGTCGTAGTAGCTATAATCTATGAAAGATAATGTGAGCTCAAGAATGTTATATCGACGGGTTATTTACACAGTATGCACTCAGCAACCTCCCCGTCTCGGCCGGCGCGACCTGTCTCCTGGCAATACCTGTAAACTTAACTTGGTCAAGTGATCTCGCGCCTGGAGTCTTAACATACGCATCGATGCTGCTGGGCACGTCATAATGTATGACGAAGCGCACTGAAGGGGGTCAGCTGAGTACGATTTCGAGTAAACTATGTTCACCGTTTGCTTTATCCACACCCATGCCAAAAGCAATTGTGGCGACGATGATCTTGCATTCACCACATTGCCACTGTTGTTGAATACGCTTTTTGTCGTCACTGGCCATTGCAGCGTGGAAGTGTCTAGCATTGATGCCTTGCGTCCTCAGTTTCATAGCTACCTCCTCAGTTTTTGCACGGGCAATACAATATATGATCCCGGTCTGGTCTGGATAATTTCCCTGGATAAAGTCGACGATGTTGCTTTCTACGTCTCTTTTCTTGGGAATAATTGTATAGCGCAGGTTGGGGCGATTAAATGACTGCGAGAGGAGTACATAATCACTTAGGCCGAGAGTAGTAACGATGTCTTGCAACGCCTCAGAAGTCGCAGTTGCAGTAAGTGCGACGAAGGGGACCCCTGGATATTCAGTTCGGAGACCATAAAGTGCGGCATACTAGAGGCTCTATCAGTCTGCGTACGAATGCTGAGAAATAAGGAGGCGTACTCCCTCGGAGCGAAAGTCGCGTCCCCATGTATTAATAAGATGCGCTTCGTCTATAACAAACCGAGCTAGTTGATGTCTTGAGTGGAGGCCTTTCAGTATACCCTTCACGTTATTGTTGCTGCACAATTTCTCAGGTGTGATATAGACGAGGCTAGGCTTGTTTGCGGCGGTTCGAAGCTCGTGCATACAGTCCCCATCTTGAGAGTCCACAGAACCAATTATCATCACATCTATACGGTTGGCGCGCAGCGCCTCGACTTGGTCCGCCATGAGGGCCCGCAGAGGTGACACAACGATCGTGACTCCGCTCGTTTTGCCGCCCCTACAAACGGCGGGCAGCTGGTAGCACAAGCTCTTGCCGCCACCAGTGGGCATTAGCACGACGGCATCACGACCATTAAGGGTAGATATAATGGCCGCAAGTTGGTTTTTCCGAAATGTCTTCAGACGAAAAACATTCCTGAGTTTTTCTACGACTTCTGGGTAATGTGGACTGGCTTTGAGACTAGCCTCGGACGGGGCCTCAGCGGGAGAGGGACGCAGTGTGGCCACGGCAGAGAACGAAGGAGTCGGTTTGTGGGCATCTGGAGAGACTACTTCGACACTATCGTCTTCCGTATTACCGTCCACACGATCCCAGAGTTCGTCGTCACTGGAAATCGTCTGTCGCACGTTTTGCCGGTCGTTGAACTCAGGGACGGCATAGGAAGTGGGGATTTTTGGCGACATTGGCTCAGGGGCACTGTCGTCAACCACTTTCTCAGGTCGGGGGATATGGTCGAGAGTGTCTGCGACCAAGGTGGATCCGTGACTGACAATGCTGGATATTGGCGTGTCGTCCTCGACAAAGTCTTCATCGAAGATCTGAGTCTCGTCTTTGTGTACTAGGGACGAAATCTTGGAGTCCTGTGCGAAGTCGCGTGCGTGTGGGCGTGTTGAAGGAGTCACGGTTCGATGAAAGGCTACAGCCGATGTGGAAGGATAGCTTTCGTGCTCGTGTATTAGAGACGAAATCTCGGAATCACGGACAAGATCGTGTGATTGTGTGCACGATGAAGGCGTCATGGCCCGAAGAAGGCCCTCAGTTGATAGAAGCGCTGTATCCTCGGGATTGTCTCCTAATGCGGCGATTGCATGAGTGATAGCACTGAGTCTATCCTCAAGAAGATCCCTTGTCACCCGTGCAACGTTAAGAAAAATCGTGGCAATGTAACGACAATACGCACAATAACCCGTCCAAGATGTATGGGTCGTGGTTAGAAACCTTGCGCATTCGATATTGATCGCGGACCCTCCTAACCTGATGAAAATGAGCGTCATCGATCTCATATAGTAGCTGGAGTTCCCCGGTCGTTCTCTACTCTCCGGATTAGTATCAGACATCGCATAAGGACACGGATTTTACATCTGGTAGATCGGAATGCACTTTATGATTATAAACAATAGTCCGAGTAGCGAAAAGTTTCGTGGGTTGAAGGGATGCAGATTGTTGTGCCTCAGACGGTGGAGCGAGCGCGTAGAACCCGTGGAACGGTGGTGACTGTCCCTCCTTGGCTTTCCCCTTCTGAGACACGGAATACTGATTTTCCTTGTCAGAAATGGAGGCGGCAATCCTCGGGCGCTTGGGAGAAAGGGGAAGCGCCGGGCCTGTGTCAGAGGATGCTCGTTTGTAGGGGATAGAGCGCGTCGAACCAGGAGAAGTGGAGTCCGAAGAACAGATGTCAATCGCCTCGTTGCTCAAATGAACATGTGGGACTGCAGGAGCGGGGTTGTAAGAATTTTCTTTGCCGGAACCGAGATTGGAAAAAGACGGGGGCTGCGTGGTGGCATTATGCACTGTACGTTATGTTAACTGACGTGAAGCATGACGAACAAAAGAGCAAAAGTGAGGGAACGTACCTATCGTGGTAATGGCCTTCGCTGGCTTGAATTTGGTGGGCTGTCGAAGCCGGGGTTGGATGACTCACATGAGAAAATTCGATTATATCGCACCTTGGGACTTTGAGTGGCAGCGAAATATGTCGATTTTTGTTGAGGAGGGGGGATCTGATGCTGCAAAGCCTCGAGATTATTCCTAGGTTGCGACATGAGAGTGGTGGTGGAAAGGTCCAAGATCTAAGGAGGCATGTGCGGTAAGCGAAGGGGGGAAACGGTGTCTAACCGGGGTCACGGTGTGGATTAACGCCACTCCCTAGAAAGGTCATTCACCCGTTCGAACGCGTCCAAGTTTGGCGCGGTCACATGACAGTTGCGTGATCCCTGTACCGATAGGGTGGCCCGAGTCAGGGTAAGCGCCGACCTTGCATCGGTGATCATATACAGTATTCTACTCGTCACATAGTCCGAAAAATACAGAAAAAATATATTGCATGGGATAATATGTCTACAAGAAGCTGTCGCTGCCGCTATCCCTATTGCCTGCCCTACACCTTCGTCGTTGCCGTCGCCGTCGTCATTTCTGTCGCCGCGCTACACCGCACCGTCGTCGTCGTCGCTGTTGTCGTTACTGCACGTCGCCGTCGTTGTTGCTATCGCCACACCACCGTCGTCATTACCGTTGTGGCTATCGGGGGCGCAAAGTGTGGAGGGGTAGTGGTGTGGTTGGGGTCCACGCAGGGCAGCGGTTTCGGTGGTGATATCGACAATGGCGGCCTATTGGCAGGTGTTTTGCCAGGGAAGCTGTGTGGGAATAAAAGGTCGGCGCATCAGCGGCGTCGTAGTTTAGACGAACCAATACTTATCTATTTTGGGTTTGTGAGGGTGGCCCCGTTGTCGGTGTCTCGTGAACACCTGTGCCAGGGGGATGAGTCCAAGACACGAGAACAATCGCAGAAAGAAAAAGTAGGGGGCATAGTGAAAGGTAAGAAGGAACGGGGAGATGGGAGAGCAGATGGCCGACAATTGTGTTCGTGTCTAGAAGTCGACGCGGTTGAAGTCGGCGTATGGATACCGGAGTTTGAGTTGGTCGATGGCCCACTAGGCGGGGGTGGCGTAGGTGACGTGGCTGCTCGCACCTTTCTCCATCCCAGAGTGGAGAATACCGACCATTTTACCCGTGCCATCGAAAATCAGCGAGCCTGAGTCGCCTTCGGAGGAGAACGGGCCGGAGCTGTTGTTGTAGTTGAAAATGGCGAGTTCGATGGACTCGACGCCAAGCTCATCGCAAAGGTAGGCCTCCAGGCCGGCGTAGCGTCCAACCGTGAGGCCGGTGGCGTTACCGTCCTTCATGACGATGAGGCAGGGCTCACCGTTCATGTCGAAACAGTCGGGATTAGCCAGGAGCTCGCGCGTGACCCAACCGTTGATCCTGAGCTGGCGATTGGTGGGGAACTTGAACACCGTCCTACCGCCATTTTTAGGGTAGAACATGTCAGTGAGTTGCCGGGGAATAAACTTGACTCCTAAGGTTTTTTTTATTAGACGAGGTAATTATGAGAAAGATGAGGCAAAACGCACCTAAGTCAACGACGTTGCCCTGGAAATTCTCCCTAAACTTCACCCCATCAAGCTCGAACGTACCAATGTCCTTGGCGTACTTGCGACCCTGGACGTCGACGGAGATCTCGGGAACCCAATGGACGTGGCCGATGTTTCGGCTCATAATATCACTTCCACTGGCCCTGGATTTCCTTGTGGAAGGCCTCGAGTTCCCTGATATCCTTTTTCACTTGGGCCAACTTATTCCGGTTAGCCTCCACCTCCGCCTTGTCCTCCGCTGCCTGCTCCGGGACCTCGCTCTCCGGCTTCGCCTCCAACTATCCAATCTCCCTAGCTAAGAGGTCGGCGTCAGTTACGTGGCCACTGATCAAGGCCTTGATCTCGTCGAAGCCGAGCTGGAATCGACGGAGTCCGGCAACTCGAACGTACTTGCGAGGTGCGCCAGGACCCTTGAATTCGTACGCAACGGTGGTGTCCTTGCGGAGAACGTGGCAGTTGCTAACACCGAAGACCTTGGCGCTAGGGTTGCCGTCCTTATCCTTGTTCTCGTGGAAGAACACGACGCTCCCCTGAGCATCATCGCCCGCCCTCTCCGCGGTAGTGATAGGCATGCCGAGCACAAGCAGTCAGGAAGCGACGGACGTAGTGGGTGGGGTTGGTCTTGCCGGTGACGCGCAGAAGGGGTGGACCCGAAAGCTTCACTACGGCTCCCTCATACCATTCGACCACGGCACCCTCGACTCCATTGTCCTTGAGAAGAGCGAGAATGTCTGGGGAAGCGTCGTGGGCGTTCTCGGCGGTGGTGGTAGTGGGATGAGTCGCAATCCAAATGACGATGGGACCGAGAGTATCCTTCCCGTCCTCGCCGTGGGTGACGAAACGAGCTGTCTGGATGGCGGAGTAACGAATCTTCCATTTAATCAAGAGGTCGCGGATCTGGGGAGCGACAATGTCCCAGACTGCGTTGAGTGGCGTATTGAAGACACCATAGACGGTCTTGGTAGGGAGACGACGGTGTCTGCCCTTGGGGATGGGGAAGGGATTTTGGAGGAGGTCCGAGCGATAGAGGAGCTCAGGATGGTCGAGAGAGATTCCGTGATAGTATGTGGTCTTCTCCCACTCCGAGATATCGTATGGGGTGACAGCGATGGCATCCGAGGCAATGCTGTGAGAAAGGTAGGACGCCTCGCTAAGGGCTGGCGGGGCGGGTGATGAAAGGGACTTGTAATCGCCCGAGTTGTTGATACACTGGAGCGCAAACAGGGACAGATCTAAAGACAAAGTGGTAAGCTGTGTGGTACAGATGCGGAAAGAAGCTAAAAGGGGCTCGCCGCTTAGGAGTTCGGGGTACTTCATCATCGTCATTATTGTCTGGACGTGTGGAATAGACGCGCAAAATGCCCAAGGGACTCGCCTTCACCCCGAAGGCCGGCTTCATCTAATTCCTTGTCACTGAATGGAAAAGTTTCTAAAGAAAATTGGGTAGTGAATTTTGTCTGTCTGCGTTGCGTTTGGCCATGTCCGAATCTGTTCGGAGCTATCATATCCATTTCAGTCTCTCCGCAATAGTAGAAGCAGTGGACATTCGGAAGGGTGTCACAGACGGTATATTACAGGTCACCTGTTGTATACCGAAGTAGTATACGTACTCATCGCCCTCTCCTCCTTGTGCCGCCTTGCTCAGTCTTGCGCACAAGTGGCTCGCAGTCCCGACAGTACCATGTCCGAGATTGGGGTTCTTCTGTCAAACCTACACAGTCGAGATGGAACTATTAAGGGGAGACAGTAAGCACAGCACGAGGGTATATCTCTAGGGTCCCTACCCATTCACGTTTACAATGAGGGTAGTCACAAGCTACCATCTGAGAGAGAAAGCAGAGTCAGATCGAGCCAGGTACATCGCACTGTAGTCTCACATTGCCAAACGATACCCTGTTACAATAGCAATACTTCGGTTCGTCGGGATCTGCTGCTGCGTCGGCTTGCGCTGTTGAATTTAGTGGCGGCACCTTGAGCCTCAGACTCCTCGTGGAGGATACGACGACCGGAGGAGCTACTTCAGTTTCCGACACTGCCTTATCTGACTTTCTCCTCTTGCCCTTTTTGCCCTTTTTTGAGGGGGGTCCTCGTGTCGCCTCGCTTCCCGTAGCCATCCCGATCGTGACTTCGCTGCTAGCGCTGATCTTGGGTGCCGTGACCTCCTCATCCTCGCTGAGACCCGGGATTGGGCTGTGCGTAACTCTTGTGGGACGAGCCCAGCGCGACGGAGCGGCGAGATCAGGAAGAAGAGAGGGGTGAGTGCCTTGCCGAAGTCCAAAGGATATGGACATCTCCTGTTCGCGGATGGACTGGTCAAGTTGTCGTATGTGTCTGTCGACCTTGGAATCCCGTCGACATCAGGCTCAAGGAAGCATGCTAAAACGGGCACGTACGGAGTCGTAGGCTGCTTGCGCAAGGCCGACCTTCTCTTGAGATCCCCGCACGACTTCTTCCATCAACCAACCAATACGTCGCAGGTGCCCACGTGTGGTTTCTGCGCCAGCATCACGTCAATGTTATAAGGAGCTATTGAAAACGCGTACCGTTGGTTTCAATGGTTCCCTTGGTGTCCAAATTGGTGTCTGCTGCGAGCTGCTTGTCCTCTAATTCAAGCTGACGCCCTTGCTCGTTGAGAGGCTTCGAGTCTTCTTTCCATGCCAATGAGCGACGCAGTCGAATGTACTTCTGGAGACTAGGTAGTATCTCATTATAACGCCCTATACCAGAAAGTCGTGACGCGTTGCTTCTCTTGAGTCTATACCGAGGGGCTCACCTGTAACTTGTTCGTCTAACTCGCGTAACAGCGCGTAAGTCCGGTGCAGGTACAGAGGGAGCTGCTCCACCGCTGTTGGCACACTTTAGTCGTAGATCATCGAAGAGAGGAACGGCACATACCCTCGTGAAATTCCTCTCTAAACAAATCCCATAACTCCGCTTCTACCTCGAGCCGGGGGTTAACTTCGACGCTCTCCTCCTTGTGTACAGGCTTTTCTGTATCCAGCTCGTCGTCTTCCGGAGCTGACGCTGCAGGCGCGTCATCCTCGTCCGGAATTTCGGCTTGTACGCGTGAGACACGCTTCCGCTTGTTGCTGCGAGGCATGGGAGGGGACAATCATTTACGTAATCATTTGGCGAGACATAACCTAGAATTACGTCATCCCCCCGCTCCAACTTGGCTTCAAGCTCGCAGCATCTGCAAGCAACATGTCCGGAAGGATCCCCTGGCTACAGCTGACGGTCGTCAGCGCGGGAAGTACGCAGGTTTATTTTTTGGCGTCTTTCTTAGGCTAAAATGACTCATGGAGTTATGGGTGTTGGTTATACGCTGTTGCGTGGTGAGCAAAGTTTTGGAGCCCGTTTATCTCGGAGTCTCTCAATGTCTACGCAGTGATCGTACCAAGTCCGGAAGAGACATATAATGTGAGCGCAATTCTCTGACAAAAATTCCCTTCCATGACTGTGCGTGCAAGGCTATGGCACCTGATCTCAAGCGAAAGGTCGACGAAAACCGACGAGCTAGGTTGGCACTTGAAGAGGGCATAAAGCAACAACAAAATGCTCAGGTAGGCCCGTCATTCAGTGCTGTGTCTCATCACACATCCTCTTTCATCTTTGTAGCTCGACCCGGAGTCCGCAAAACCTGTCTGGGCAGACCAGCGATAGCAGTAACCACCACCACTCGACTGGGGATCCCTGCCACTGCTGTGAACTCATTCGGCGCACCTCCATTCTCGGGTCATCAATTTACGTCAAAATGATATCGGAATGGCCAGCTCATAGTGCGATAGCATACATGGTAATGAGGTCGTGTTATCTAGGATGTGACGGCTTTGTGCACCCGCAATGCTACCTCGAGAATCCAGAGCTCCTCGTCCGCACCATCACACAATGCCTTGTCTGCTTCTGCCATGACGAGCGCGCAAGCCGACTTTTGGCGCCCTGTTAGAGTTGGGTGCTCGACGATAACGTCGTGGAGCTGGGAAATGGCGTTTAGCCACTACAACAGAATGGGAGCAAACTCCTTGCACACACCTGTGATAGTACCTGTGACGCGGAATAACCCTCTCGAATCAGTGACCTAACGGTCCCCCGAATGAGATCAAAGCCGCGAAGGTCAGGTTCCACGGTCAGGGACGCGGCGTCACCCATCTCCACATCCCCGTCCCCTCCTCCAATGAGAGTTACGTCGACCCCGAGGGTCTGCGCAAGCTTTCGTATTATCGCATCAGGAACGACACCTGCTATTTCTTGGATATCCTGAGGAAGTATGGCAGACGGTGGCTCGGTTGCGGCCGAAAGCCGTGCTGCCGACTGTAGATATGTGACGGCGCGTCGTAGATCGCCCGAGGATGTAGAAACAAGAGCAGCGATAACATCCTCATTCACGGGAACCTTTTCGGCGAGTGCAATATGCTCGAGGCGTTGTCTCGCTGATGACGAATCGAGGGGCTTAAAACGAAACTTTGAACAGCGAGACGCGAGCGGTTCGATGATCCTAGGTGCCGGTTTTGTATCGAAAAGTGTAGTGGAAGTGATGAGCGTACCTCGTCACGTAGTTGCAGACCAAACAGAACCGCGTTATTCGCGCGTAGTTTTCCATGATACGCCGTAGGGCGGCTTGTGCATCTTGAGTCATACTGTCCGCCTCGTCCAAGATGATGATCTTGTAGGGCGGACATGGGTACTTCTTCCCGTCTGATGACACAGCTTCTGCGCGCGGTGTCTGACGAGCAAAGTTCTTCACCTTTTCGCGCACGATGGATATGCCGCGCTCGTCGGAAGCATTCAGCTCAAGGACGCGCGATCGAAAGTTATCAGGCCTGGTGGACGTCAAATACGAACGCCGATGTAGTTCGAGTAGAGGCGTACCCGAATAGCTGACGCGCGAGGGCAAGGATGGTAGAGGTTTTGCCTGTGCCAGGAGGGCCGTAGAATAACATGTGTGGAAGCTGTCGTCCAGGTGAGAC
Organism: Lactarius deliciosus; assembly: GCA_021525775.1. NCBI lineage: Eukaryota > Fungi > Basidiomycota > Agaricomycetes > Russulales > Russulaceae > Lactarius > Lactarius deliciosus. The sequence continues at coordinate 96,211 of JAKELK010000221.1, forward strand.
CAAAGCCACGGAAAGATCTGAACAAGCACACGTTGCTAGAAGAAAGGGTCTTCCGCAACACGGAAATGATATGCTCTTGAGAGGATACGTCGTCGATAGTTTCTGGTCGACTTGGGACGCTCAGTCCACCAGACGCGACGACGGGAGAGCCACTCACTATTTTTCCACCCATGGCTGCAAGCTAAGGTTGACGACGTTCTCTTTCTCCTTTCCCGACTTTTTTTTGGCCGGGGCGCGTGCCTGGAAAAAGGATGTGGCCATCTGCGAAAATTGTATAAGGAAACGCGCGAATGTGGTTCCGGGACGCGGTCGCGTCTTGTTTCTGTTTATTTATCCCTTTACACACACGTCCGACGCGACTGTGGCTTGCATCATTCCGCGATAACTGCAAAGAAACACGCGTCTAGGCCAGCGATGTCGGAATTGGCACCACAGACAGGTGTGTATCTTTCTATACCTTGCAATGGGCCCGGGCGATTCACCACTTCGTGTAGATGAGGTTCGCGACCCACCTCCACCCACAAGTGAGTCTGAGTCTTCACCCTCGTGTAGAACCCATAAGACTGGTGACTTGTTAGCGGAACGACAGGCGAAGCCAAGCGTGGATATTAAGAACGGGAAAGCGATATTTAGGCAGAAGCCCATGTCATTCGAGAAGATGACAGAAACCATGCAAGGTGCGCAATCGCATGTAGGATCGGTCCTGTAACTCACGCGACGCGTCCTTAGAGATGGTCAATTTCAGGGAGTGGCTAGAGTCGCGCACACAACGCCAGGAACCTGCATTGGCCCAAATACCCCAGAACTACTGGCCGCTTATCGCCAAGTTCACTCAAGAGAGGTGTGCCCCATTCTCCCGCTTTCAAACTCGAGGTAAACGCGTGCCCAGTGACAAAACAATCGCGACATTATCAAAGCACATACAGCAAGAGCTAACTCCTGATGACGACGACGATACTGACTGCTCGGTCCCTGTCCTCCCGTTGAGCGCCATTGAAGACGTGGTGAAACTGTTGGCGAACCGCGTCAACTACGGCATTGAATGTCCCCTCGTGAAAACTCCTGCTGCGCTCTGCGTTTGGCGATGGGAATTGAATCTGGAATATCTCTACTTCCTCCCGAAGGTATCTCGAGAGAAGGTAGACGCCAGATTGGCAGACCGCATCCAAGTGAGTTGGTGAATTTCACCTCCTGCGCTGACTCTGATTGCTTTTAGTATAAGAAAGATCTTCAAGCTATGTTTGACGCGCTTCCCGTTAACGAAAGGAACACACTGCTTGGCGTGAAGGGGCTCGCAACCTCACCGTCAAAGTCGCAACCTTTGCTACGTGCCTCATCGAATGAGGCCTCGCCAATCACGGGAACCGTGGGCATTGCCCCGGACGACAAACTGCCTGAAAAGACGGTGAACGCCGCTGGCGATGAGAATCAAATGGCTGCACGAAAGACAGGTCGTGCAAAGACAACCATCGACCCCGAGAAGGCCGTAGAAAAGGCAGCCAAGGTCAGCTTCAATGCTCTACAAATTCATTGGCTAACTGAGTTCCCTGATTCCTCACAGGAGAAGGAGCGGTTAGAAAAAAAAGCCGCCAAGGCAGAGAAAGACAGGAAAGATAAGGAATCACAAGAAAAAGCAAGGTCAATAATGGCCAATTTCTTCGGAAAGCCCAAGGCCTCCTCATCTACCGTCGCATCTCCTTCCAAGGGCCCCGCTGCGTCATCTTCAAATATACTCTCAGAATTTGACAGGGCGTTCAAGCCTTTCGTGCTCAAGAAGGACGCAGACTTGGCACCTGTGAACTGGTTCCGAGACGCACGGAAACGAAAGCGACAAGCTAACGCAGACGTGATCGTCATTGACGAGGATGACATCGAGGTTCTTGACGTCGAGATGCGTGAACCTGACTCTGACCCTGATGCGAACCCGAGAGGTGGGTCTTCTTTCTATGGTGGTCTGAAATTCGCTGAAAGGACGACCCTAGCGCACCTACGTCGGCTGCTTTTGGCATGCCCGTCCCTACCTACTCGATTTAGGTCTTCATCAAGCACCGTTCGCTCCTTAATGGCCCGGCTTTCCGAGGCTGAAGTCTCCGACGACACGGCGGCGGTACGAGCCCTTCTCTCGGAGTTGCACGATCGCACACGGACCCTTGCAAAAGTGTTTATATTTCACGAGGATGAGCGTCCGGGCTACTTTGGGACATTTACGAAGCCCTCGCGTCTCATAAAGCCGCGCAGACCGTTTGCGCGAGACGACATCGTGATTGACTATTCATACGACAGCGGGGCGGAGTGGGGTGAAGAGGAAGAGGGAGGCGGGGATGAAATAATGGGTGACTCGGACGACGAGCGGGACGACGACGACGAATCCGACGATCTGGACGGCTGGCTCGTAGATGGAGACGATGGAGAGGCAGCAACGCCGGTCGAGGAGCGCGATGGACTGGACGCATTCCCGTTTCCGCCGCCTTTACCCGAAGGTGGCAAGCACAAGCGCAAAGTGGAGAAGGAGAAGGAGACGGACACCGATTGCAAGACAAAAAAACGGAAGGCCGTCGTTCCACTTGTGCCCTTCATCAAGGGCCCATGTTGGGAGACCGAGATCGGCGATTGCGAGTATGATCCATTCAAACACTATCGAATTCAACTCTTTAACGGTGAGTATTTTTTTTGTTATCAATATCTCCGTCTGTGCTCAGCGGCAAGTCATAGATACACCATATCCCCTTGACCCCTTCTCCTTCGTGTCAGTTCCGGCGGATGGCTCTTCCGTTGCTTATACCTCGGGGTCAAAACTACAACCGCAATTCGTTATACCAGCGCTGCCGCCTCATCTCCTCAACTCAAGTACTGGCGTACTTGATCCGACGTCATCTTCCGCGAGTAGTCACCAGCCACAAGCAAAGCGTCCAAGAACGATACCAAAAAATCCCTTCCCCGATGCTCATCTCCCGTTCCTCAAAGAAAAAGTCGCCAGCATGGGCACGACTAGCTTGATCTCCCTCATTGAAGCACTATACCTAGACCTAAAGACTCATGGGGTCAAGAAGAACGCGATTGAGGCTAAGGTCCGGGAGATTTGTGTCAAAGGCCAACGACAAATCTGGTCCGTGAAAGCGGATACGGAAGTGAGTATACTCTTCCTCGTAAATGACCACAGTTGACCGGGCATGTCAGTTCCCTAGCTTGGAAGCGGTGGCACCACATTAAACGCAAGATGCACAAGTAGAGAAGTGCGTGTACGTATTATATCTATTCACCAATACTGGTCCGTACGGCTACAAAGATGTCAGGCGTACAATATTTATGTGTCTCACCGAGTCCCCGAACTTTACAGTAGCACCTCTTTACACGAGAACAATAATACCTTCCCCATTCCTAGACTGTACAGGCGCAATTAAATCAATTTAAATGAAGCAGTATCGAAACCTCATTCATAGATTGTGAGCGGATCCCAAGCTCAGCTTCCAAATGTCTTCCACCAGGCTTTCTTCTGGTATCTTACCGCCGAATTTCACCACGTGCATGTCATGGGACGAACTCTCTGTGAGGAAGATTGATGAATTGCTCCGACCGTGTCAACTGAGCTACTGACCGACTAGTACACGGTCGAGGTGTCCAGCCTCGTCGAGAATCGGCTCGATCCCCAGACCACGGTATATACGCAACCGCAATCTAGTAAAGTGTGACAATCAGGACTGATTGGAGTATATATTTCTGGTCCTTACGGTTTTCCGTCTAGCTCATGTTCGGCAGCCGGATCGCTCTCTTCTAGTTGGCGGAGTTCCTCCATGAGTTGGGAAGCCTCTGCTTGTTTGCTTGAGTTGGCACTCTCCGCATCGTTCAGAGCCTTGGCAAACGATAGTCGCGCAGCATCGAGGTGATTCAGGTTTTCTGCGTGCTTCTCGACTGAAGACACATTGCGAGGACGAGTAGAAGAAGTGCGAGCGGCATCGAGGATGCGTGCAAGAGCTGTTGTCCATAAGATCAGAACGTAGTACAAGCTGGGAATTAATAAATAACAGACCCTTTAAGTCTGCATGAGCTTGTTCAAGCTCCTCCCTTCGCTCAGCTTCTTCCTCATCTATCTGGTCATGAATGGCGTCTATCGTCCTGTAATCATCCTCTGGTACGATGAGCTCTGCGATGCTGCTTATGTTCTCACTGAAATCAATAACTGTAAGACGGTGCCCATTTGTGACCTAATCTAGAGCATTCGCACATGACCTCTGGAAGAGATTCAAGCAATGAGTCAGGGGGGTCGGGTGAGAGGTCTTGCAAGGACAAGGCATCAAGTTGGTCAAGTCCCATGGACGTATAAAGGAAACGAAAGAACCGCGTATGAGAGACCACGTGATTAACGTGAGGGTCTGACGTCACGCGTCTGATTGATTTATAAGCGAGTGTGGATTTTGACTTTGCTCGGCCCCTGATATGGCTGACACTCGGATCTAGCCTGTGGTGAGAATTAATTACATAATCGTCGCCCTGTGCCCCAGAACGACAAGATCCAACGAATGGACAGCCAAATCGCTCGCTCTCATCCGTTTTTCTTGTCATCCTCTTCTTGCCATCCACGTATCTATCCCAGACCCTTTGCAACTCATGGAGGCGAGCGCACAAAATGTACTCCTATTTCTCTTTCCACTCAATCTAATTACCGAACATTCGTAGGCTCTGCTAGATTTCTCCAGGGAGTTCGATATTACTCTCATGGATAATGTCGTCATGGCGCTATATTCTGGTTCTGGCGGGAAAGATGTTAGTGTTTTTAATTTGTGATCTTGCGCTAACGTTTAGTCTCATCTCGCGTGTTATCTGCCCCCGCCATTAGCAACAAGTAGCGCAACAAGTCCTCACGCAATTCCAAGAACATCCGGATGCCTGGACACGAGTACCAGACATCATGGAGCGATCATCGTATTCCCAAACCAAAGTACGCAATCGTTTACGTGTAAGCGCGAACTACAAACACGCGACTGACCATCACGTTGATCTCAGTTTATCGGCCTGCAAATACTGGAAAGGCTGGTCAACACCCGATGGAAGACCCTTCCGGAGGCACAGCGGCAAGGTGCGCATAAACTCGTTGCACCATAAGCGTCATCGAGTCTAACCAATCTAGGTGTACGCAATTTTGTCGTTGGCATCACCGTCAAAATCGCGTCGGATGAAGCAACTCTGCGCAGAGAAAAAACGTACATCAACAAGCTCAACCTAGCGTTGGTCCAAGTTTGTCTACTCACTCTCTTGCGTCGCGTCGCGCTTACTTCTACGCCCGCAGATATTGAAACAGGAGTGGCCGCACAACTGGCCAACATTCATCCCTGAGCTTGTGGAATCGTGCAAAACGAATTTGGCTCTGTGCGAGAACAATATGGTCATACTCAGGCTCCTGTCTGAAGAAGTCTTCGATTATTCGGCCGAGCAACTGACTCAAACGAAGATCAAGAATCTAAAAAATCAAATGTGCGGCGAGTTCTCAGAAATTTTCAAGCTATGCGCGGAGATATTGGAGGAGGCTAGCAAGACCTCTCTAGTGAGAGCCACTCTCGATACATTACTCCGGTTCTTGAACTGGATCCCCCTGGGCTACATCTTCGAGACTACGATCGTAGATGTTCTCATTCAACGCGTGAGCATCTCTTGGCGTAACTTCTACTAGCCACTAATCGACGTCAAATAGTTCCTCGAAGCCCCTGACTTCCGCAATCTCACTTTGAAGTGTCTTGCGGAAGTCGCCGCTCTCAGTGTTGGCCCTGAGTACGACCCAAAGTTTGTTTCCCTGTTCGAGATGGTCATGACGGCAATCAACCGGATGGTCCCTCCAAACACGAACATCGCCCAAGCATATGCGCACTCGAATGATGCGGGGCAGGAGTTCATCCTTAGTCTCGCGCTGTTCCTGGGCAATTTTCTTCAGAACCATCTGAAGACTGTTGAAAATGAACGAACTCAGGATGTTTTACTAAACGCTCACTTGTACATGGTCAAGATATCACAAGTCGACGAACGCGAGATTTTCAAGATCTGTTTGGAGTACTGGTTGAAGCTTGTCGCTGAGCTGTACGACGAAATCCAGAGTTTACCCATTGGTGACAGTGGTCTCCTCATGGGTCTCAGCCTCGGTGGAACCAACGGAGCGCACAATATGCTCAACGGTGTATCTTTACGAAAAAATATCTACTCCGACGTGCTATCAAATTTGCGCCTCGTCGTCATCGAGAAGATGGTGAAGCCGGAAGAGGTTCGCGTTCTTTCACTTCGTACTATGTGCAGTCAGCTCAATCACATCTGCAGGTCCTCATTGTTGAGAACGAGGAGGGTGAAATTGTCCGTGAATTCATGAAAGAGTCGGACACCATCGTTCTTTACAAGTCAATGCGCGAGCTCTTGGTCTATCTCACCCATCTAGACGTCGCCGATACCGAAAACATTCTTACCGAGAAACTTGCAAAACAAGTAGACGGCTCAGAATGGTCGTGGCAAAACTTGAATACATTGTGCTGGGCCATCGGGTCAATTTCAGGGGCGATGAGTACGTGAACTTTGCCCGCATCCCATAACTCGTTCTCACGTGTTTGTAGACGAGGAGACAGAGAAGCGTTTCCTGGTGACCGTCATCAAGGACCTCCTTGGCCTCTGCGAGATCAAGCGCGGCAAGGACAACAAGGCCGTCGTCGCTTCTGACATAATGTACATTGTTGGACAATATCCGCGCTTCCTGAAAGCACATTGGAAGTTCCTCAAAACCGTTGTCAACAAGCTGTTCGAGTTCATGCACGAGACACATGAAGGCGTGCAAGACATGGCATGCGACACCTTCATCAAGATCGCGCAAAAATGTCGGCGGCACTTTGTCATGCAACAAAGCCAAGAGCAAGATCCTTTCGTGGACGAAATTCTGAGATTACTTCATAGGATTACGGTGGACCTTAGCCCACAGCAGGTTCATACGTTCTATGAAGCCGTCGGCTACATGATCTCGGCCCAGCCTAATAAACCTCAGCAAGAAAAGCTCATTGCGAAGCTGATGGAACTTCCCAATGCTGCCGTAAGTCTTTCGTATCCCCTATACCCGTCTCTTGTCTTAACCGTCGTCGGCTTGAATCAGTGGGAATCGCTTATGGCTCAGGCTGCGGCGAACAAGGACGTGCTTAGCAACCCTGATAACCTCCGTATACTGTCAAATGTCCTCAAGACGAATGTAGCAGCATGCACCTCTATTGGCAGTTTCTTTCTGCCGCAGATTGGTCTCATCTATATGGACATGTTAGGGCTCTATCGCGCAGTCAGTGGTATAATCAGTGAAACGGTCGCCAAAGAAGGTGAATCCCGAGCTCTACAATTGAAAACTTCTTCTGATACGCGACGTATAAGGGCAAATTGCCACGAAGACGCCAAAAATTCGTCAATTGCGGACAGTTAAGAAGGAAATACTCAAACTAGTTGAAACTTACATTCGCAAGGCAGAAGATCTCGAGGCTGTCAACAGTAGCATGATTCCGCCTTTGCTTGACGCGATTCTTGGCGACTACCATCGCAATGTCCCTGAAGCCCGCGACGCAGAGGTCCTGAATGTAATGGCGACGATCACTTCACGGCTGGGCGTAGGTACCTTTACATCGACGACGAGAACCTTGTCCTGATGCTTTCCTAGAATTTGCTCACGCCGCAAGTTCCACCTATCCTCGAGGCAGTCTTTGAGCCTACACTCAACATGATTAATCAGGACTTTGCAGAGTTCCCCGAGCATCGCGTCGGATTCTTCAAGCTTTTAAGAGCAATAAACCTGAATTGTTTCCCAGGTACGCGCACTGGTATCTCTGTGGAGTCAATAGATAGCTCACCAAATTTCAGCGTTGCTTGGTCTTCTCCCTCAGCAGTTCAAACTCTTCACCGACAGTATTGTTTGGGCGATCAAACATACGATGAGAGACATCGCTGAGACTGGATTGAACTGTATGGTTTTCTGCTGTCTCGTCCTTCACGTGCCTAAGTAAACTTTGTGACAGTGTGCCTGGAAATTATCAACAATTTTGCTGCCGCAGACACTCAGATCGCCAACCAATTCTTCCAGCAATACTACCTCAGCGTATTACAGGACACATTCTTCGTCTTGACGGACGCGGACCACAAGAGCGGCTTCAAGCTGCAAAGTCTGCTCCTTGCTCGTATGGTTCAGCTGGTTGCGACCGACGCAATTCAGGCACCTTTGTTCGACCCTGCTGTCGTCAATGACCCTAATATGACGAACGCCAAGTTTGTCCGCGATTATACAGCCAATTTATTGAAGTCTGCGTTCCCTCACGCGTCAAGGTAAGCAATGTTCATTCCTCCCCCTAGTCTTCCAGCCGTTCTGACAGGTCGTCGTGACTAGTTCCGACATCATGGTCTTTGTGCTTAATCTAGCCGAATACCATTCAGACGTTAATCGCTTCAAAATGGCACTGCGTGATTTCCTGATTCAGCTCAAAGAGTTCTCCGACGACAACGGGGAGCTTTTCGTGGACGAGAAGGAAGCAGAAGCTGCTCGCAAGGCGCAGCTCGAGCGCGAGGCTGCACTGAAGATCCCAGGAATGCTCAAGCCGTCGCAACTAGAAGACAAAGACGAGGACATATGAGCCTGGCACCATATATCTCACGACATCTTACGATTTTTTAATACTTTGTTCTCGTCTCTTCGAAAGTTCGCATCGGCATCATCATAGTCCACTTGTCCCCCCCTTCCCCTTCCACCCTATTTCTCCCCCAGCTCGCTATTACACGTCGCTATTTGCTCTTTTTGCTACGCCCCTCATATTTTGGATGTAACACTAAATGAAGCTTCAATCACGAGAACAAATGTGTATCTTCGGATGTAGCGATTCTGCTGTTGTTAGAAGAACATATGTTTTTTTTTCCCTCTTAGGGTGGCTTGTGCAAGTCACGCGTCGCAGGCTGTCTTCACAGATCGCTTCACAGATCGCACACAACGTTGACAGGTGTTGCTCCAATATCGCGGAATGTTCAAGAAGTGAGTCGTTTCCCTATCACATTGTCCAGTATTCACATAAAGGGAAGATTTCAACCATCGACCGATATCGTGGGGCAAACCCCTGTGAAATCTTCTGTTCAACGGGGCATCCGATCGACTCTGCTCTCTTCGTGGAAGATCGATGCAGAGACGCTAGAAGAGATATGGCCCAAGAAAGAGTCGATCGTGCACGTAAAATGGTCTGTCGCTGAACCCATAGTTTCGCTTCTTACCGATCTGATGTGCCTCCATACAAAACAACAGCAGAGATCATCTCTCTATCTACGCCCTGCACGGCGAGCCGCTCTTTTTCCAGGGCCTTGACGGGCCTTATCTCCCCACCGTGCGCCTGCTCCACAAATGCGAGGATCCATTACGTGCCCGCTGTTTCATTACACTGACTACACGTAGATCCATTCATCCTCCCACACGTGCGCATCGACCGCGGCGCGATCCGCTTCCTGCTCGCCGGCGCACACATGATGTGTCCCGGGCTGACGTCTGCCGGCGGGTGGCTCCCGCCCGCGGACGCGGCGCTGCCCGCCGGGACGGCGGTCGCGTTCGACGCCGAGGGGAAGGAGTTCGCGGTCGGCGTGGGGATCACGAAGCTCGGGACGGAGGAGATGCGGGCGGTGAACAAGGGCATCGCGGTGGAGTCGGTCACGTACATCGGGGACGACCTGTGGGCGTTGCAGAAGCTGTAAGCGTGCAGGCGTTGTTTATTAAGTTTTAGCTCGCTACAAAGTAAAAGTTTTCGCGCACTCGTGCGTTGCGCGTGTGACCCCTTTCCCCGCGTCCTCGTGGCTGCCCTCCAACGCCTACCTGTGCTTGCCACGCCGTCGCCTACGAAGAAGAACCTGGGTCGCGGGTTTTTAGCGCGCCGGAGTTCTGAGGACAAGGTGCCCGTTTCTGTGTGCGTACAGAGGTTAAACTCTAAAGTTTTGTACTTATGCGCGCGTCTTCGGATTCGAAAGCTACAGCAGGACCCTGGAATTCCTGGTTCTCTCGGGCCTGGACCTGAGCGCACCTCTATGTTGCAAAAGGTCTGGTGACACGCGCAACGTACGCCTGGTGTTCGTCCTGCCAGTTCTGGTTGCATACATCTTGTCAGCCGCCGCCGGATTCGGAGACGGCCGTCGGGTCGAACGCGATGCCCAAAACAGGGGCCCCACTTTCATCATCGACACGACACTCAGCTCGAGAAGGCAACGACGAACAATATCGGATCTTGATCTTAGCAATTGGTGGCCGAGGAGGGATCCGGCCGACAAACTACCGAGGGCGACCGTGAGTCGGGGAAATAATGAAATGCGTCGCCAGATCCTCTGTGCTTCCCATATCCATCGGAAGCTGCGCGCGTTGCGCGTC
>JAKELK010000222.1:0-106491 GCA_021525775.1 Lactarius deliciosus
TGCAACTTCTACCGCGCTTTCATTCGAAATTTTGCCACACACGCACGACCTCTCAACCGCCTGACAAGAAAAGAAGCGGAATGGCAATGGGGGAAGGAAGAACAAGAGGCGTTCGACAAACTCAAAACGCTCGTAACCTCCGAACCAGTCCTAGCACACCCCAAGTTGGACAAACAATTCGAACTAGAAGTTGACGCCTCAGGATTCGCCGTAGGAGCAGTACTCCAAAGAGGAGACAACAACAAAAGACACCCCATAGCCTACTACTCCAGCACCCTCAACGCGGCAGAACGAAACTATGACATCTACGACCTAGAACTCCTCGCCATCGTCAAAGCCCTCCGAAACTGGCGCCAATACCTTGCAGGATCCCCGCACAAGATCAAAGTGTTCTCGGACCACATGAATCTCCAATACTGGAGATCCCCACAAAAGATCAGTAGACGAGTCGCACAGGAAGTACTAGAACTATCCGAATATGATATCGAGATTCACCACATCAAAGGAACAGCCAATGGACGAGCCGATGCACTATCCAGGAGACCAGATTACGATCAAGGGGAAAGGGACAACGAACACGTAACGGTGCTACCGGACGACGTCTTCATACGAGCCACCACCATCGACACCACAGAAGAACCCATGCGCACCACCCGGATCATACCTGTATCCGAAATGGAAATGACCCTACCCATTTACGCTCAAAATGAGGACACCATACGCCCCTGGGTCGACCCACACGGCCTCAAAAGGATTGAAGGCACGTGGTACAAAGAAGGACGCCGTGTCGTAACAGGAGGCCCCCATCACAAAACTGACCTCATACGAGCCCATCACGACCCTCCAGTGTACGGACACCCAGGTATCAGCCGAACCATACAACTCGTCGAACGAAACTACTGGTGGCCCGGGCTAAGAAGGGAAGTCATGGACTATGTCAAGGGCTGCGCAGACTGCCAACGAGTCAAGGTAAACACAAGACCACAACGAGCGGCACTACAACCCATCTACCCAAAACCAGAAGCAATGCCGTTCGAGACCATAGCCCTTGACTTCATCACCAAACTCCCAGAAGCGGACAACTGCGACTCGATCCTTACGATAACGGATCACGACTGCACGAAAATGGCATTATTCATCCCGTGCCAAGAAGAGATAACGGCAGAGGGAACGGCAACCCTGTACGTAAAGCACGTCTTCCCACGATTCGGGTTACCCTCCAAAATCATAAGTGACAGGGACCCCCGATTCGCGTCCAAATTCACGCGAGAATTATGCAAGATCCTGGGCATCCAGCAAAACATCTCTACGGCATACCACCCACGAACCGATGGGCAGTCAGAACGCACCAACCAATGGCTAGAGCAATATCTCCGATTCTGGGTCAACGAGCGTCAAGATAACTGGACCCACTATCTTCCAATGGCGGAATTCACTCACAACAACTGGCCACATGAAACCACCAAGCAATCCCCGTTCAATCTCCTCATGGGGTATAACCCGCGCGCAGATTGGACCGATAGACCGTCCCCCATCCCACAAGTAGCGCTCAGGGTCAAACAATTCAAAGAGGCACGCAAACGCGCCCAAGACCTGATGATCAAGGCCCAACAGCGCTGGATCAAAGGAAAAGATACGCCCAAATTCCAGAAAGGGGATCAGGTATGGCTAGAAGGGCGCCACTTACGTACCAACCAACCAACCGCCAAACTCGCGCCCAGAAGGCACGGCCCATTCAGGATAATTCAGGTGATGTCCGCAGTCAACTATCGATTGGAACTTCCCACGCAGTGGAGCATCCACCCAGTGTTCCACGTAGACCTCCTGACTCCTTATCACGAAACACCCACGCACGGACCAAACTATCACCGCCCACCACCCGAATTAGTAGACGGAGAAGAAGAATACGAGGTCGAGAAGATTCTAGACTCCCGGCACTTCGGCCGCAGTCGCAAATTGCAATACCTCGTCAAATGGAAGGGCTATCCTGACTCCGACAATCAGTGGGTCTCCAAGGAGGACGTCTTCGCCGATGAAGCGATAAGGGAGTTCAAACGATCAAACCCCGACCGGGAGACACATATAAAAGCTACCCGCACTCAAGAGATGTCCCCATCCCCTTCACTTAACATCCTTCCCACTGATGTCCCACACTCCAGTCACTGTCCTCTACATTGCCGAAGATGCTGCCAGCGAACGCAGAGTACAATCCACGCCATCGTCACCCCTGCAATCTACCCTATCCCTTTACCACGGAACGACTTGTGTGCCTACCCCCGAGACATCCCCACTTCCTCCGAGGTCCCCCTCTCTTCCTGGAGGATCTCTGGCGGCCAACTACATCCCCACTCGAGCGCCGACCCCGGAACCACAATACGTCCAAGGGGACGGGGAACGCGACCTCCCGGGGGACCCGTGGGACCCGCAAGAGCATCTCTCGCCGCACCTGTATCTTCGTTACGCCACCCATCTCACCACGACACACTCGGAAACCCCCCCGCTATGCGGAGCCGACGGGGAGCCACTCACGTATCCGGAGGTTACTCGACCCGCGCTTCGAGTCCATCCGGAACAGGAACAAAGCCCGCTTCCCCGATGCGGCGTGGAGACGCCTCCACCCACGGGGTTCCACTACAACAGGGGAGCCCATTACATTCCATTCCCTATTCGCGATGCTCACGAACAACTTTGGCCGGCCCGCTTTACTCAACTCATCCTCACCAACGACCCGTTCGTCCTCGCCTATCGTCGAGGAAGCAACCAGCAGTATGGGAAGCCCGTTCACACCACTCCCCAGTGCCTATCAGACCCGCCAGTGTACTCCGACGACGACCTAGTGTTCCTCGACGCCGAGAGCGGCCTGCGAACCTCAGTGGATCGCGCCCTCTTAGAGCTCAAGGACCTGTCCCTCCTAGCGGAGGTACACCGCTTCCGCAGCATGTGCGCGGGATACACGGCAAAGGAGAAGGAGGTACTGCAGAAGGTACAGGAGTTGGAGAGGATCGCCGTCGACCGCAAGATGTGCGTCATTCGCCTGCAGAGGGCCGACGCGATCAACCGCATCGAGGACCAGCGCGATGGAGTGGGACGGGGGCGAGTACTCGCGCAGCTAACGACCGCAAACCTCTAGGACCGTCGAGCTGGGGCTCGAGTCTGAAAAGGGGGTGATGTTACGTTTCGCTCGGACGTGGACTCTGACTCATCGCCTATGACAGCGGAGTTAGCAGTAATTAGTCATGGACTGCGCAGCATCAGTCAGCTGTAGGGTTTGCATGTGATAGTTGTACGATATGACTCATAGTGACGTGGCATGACTCATTCCTAGTAGTAGTTGTATTAGGGTTCGCTCTACTTACGCTATTGGCTAGTTACGGTTCGAGAGGAGCTTGAAAGCTACCTCGTATATGTATATAAGCTCGCACGCGAAGACCAAGGATCGCCATCTTGGTCTTCTTCAAATACCACTCTCAACTCGTCTTCTGTGCAAGGGACTCTCCCTTAGTGAGTCTCTTAGTCCGGCATATCCTTGAGATCCCCGTGACTCTACTTGGCCTTTGGCTACCCACGTGTCTGACCAACCATGTGGACAGTGTTTCTGCTAAGTCCCGTTATAACCAAAGTCTACCTCTACTCTAACCCGAACGTCGCCCGCCCGTGGGGATACATCTATTACGCTACCCACGCCCAGCAACACCACTTCATCCTTGAAGAATCCAACGTAGTTCACGCCTTCGAGCACGTCGTGTGGGAAGACGATCACAACACTGCATACGACTTCGCAGACCCAACGCGACTCCTGTGTCGACAGTACTACGCCCGAGGAGGATCAGCACACCGCAGCGCCTAAGTCAGGCAGACGTCCGTGGTAGACGTTACAAGCTCGAAGACGAATGCCAGCTACGTACCACAGCCACCGACCTGGCCATTGCGGCTAACCAGAATACAACGGCGGCCGTCATACCAACGCCCTACCAACGCTTCGCAAAAATATTTAGCGAGGAAGCGTCCCATCGATTCCCACCTTCACAACCATGGGACCACGCCATCGACTTCAAACTGGGAACACCAACTAGTATTGACTGCAAAGTCTACCCTATGTCCCAAGACGAAGATGAGCAACTTCGTAAATGGCTGGACGAACAGCTCAAAATGGGTTACATCCGACCTTTGAAATCGCCATACGCGTCATCTTTCTTCTTCATCAAAAAGAAAGACGGCAAACTACGCCCCATCCAAGACTACCGAAAAATCAACGCATGTACCGTACACAACCAATACCCATTACCACTTATGGCGGAACTCATCAACAACCTGGGGAATGGACGCATCTACACAAAACTCGACGTACGGTGGGGGTACAACAACATCCGAATCAAGGAAGGCGATGAACCCAAAGCTGCGTTCAAGACCAAATACGGGCTCTACGAACCCCTCGTCATGTACTTCAGACTCACAAACTCACCGGCAACCTTCCAAAATATGATGAATGACATCTTAGGAGACGCCATCCTTCACCACCAATCACAGGGAACCACCATCCGAGTCTACATGGACGACATCGGCATAGCCACAATGGAAGAAGCAGGACTCCAGGCTCACATTGACGCAGTCAGCACCGTACTGCAGGTTGCACTTGACCACGACCTCTATTTCAAACCCGAAAAGTGCCCCTTTCACCAACCGCGAATGGATTACCTGGGGGTAATCCTTGAAAAGGGGGTAACTCGAATGGACCCCGTAAAAATTTCAGGCATACGAGACTGGCCCAGACCTACGAAGGTACGTGACATACGATCCTTCCTAGGCTTCTGTAATTTTTACCGACTCTTCATTCGCGGTTTCGCAACATATGCACGAGCACTCAACAAACTTACGCGCAAAGACACCAAATGGACGTGGGGCAAAGACAAAGAGAAGGCCTTTCAAACCCTCAAAAACCTTGTCACCAGCGAACCAGTACTCGCGCACCCTGACTTGAAAGACCAATTCGAACTTGAGGTAGACGCGTCGGGATACGCAGTAGGAGCAGTCCTCCTGCAAAAGAAGCAAGACGGGAAGCGACACCCCATCGGATACTTCTCAGCCACGCTAAACGAGGCAGAACGCAACTATGACATCTATGACCTCGAACTCCTAGCAATCGTCAAGGCCCTAAGACACTGGAGACCATTCCTAGCCGGATCCCCGCACAAAGTCAAAATCTTCTCGGATCACCTCAACCTCACGCATTGGAAATCTCCCCAAAAGATAAGTCGCCGTGTAGCCCGAGAAGTCCTAGAGCTTATGGAATACGACTTCGAGATCCATCATATCAAAGGAACCAACAATGGCCGCGCAGATGCACTATCTAGACGACCCGACTATGACTGAGGGGAAAAGGACAATGAAGGAGTCATGGTGCTACCGGAAAAAGTCTTCATCAGAACCCTAACCACACAAACCCTGGAGACGCTTGAACAAGACGAAGCCACCCTATGCCCATGGGTAGACCCTCACAAACTCAAGAAGATCGACGGGATCTGGTATCGACAAGGCGCACGGGTAATCACGGGAGGACAAGACGCCATACGCACCATTATCGCGAACCATCACAATCCTCCAGTATACGGCCATCCCGGGATCAAGAGGACGGCACGAATCATCGAACGGAGTCACTGGTGGCCTCACATGCTAAAACATGTGACCGAATACGTTCAAGGATGCGCAGAGTGCCAATGCCACAAAGTAAACAACCGACCCACGAGGGCGTCACTGGTTCCCATCATGCCCAAGCCAGATGCTAAGCCGTTCGAAGTCATCGCTCTCGACTTCATCACTAAACTACCCATGTCCCAGAACTACGACTCAATTCTCACAGTGACTGATCACGACTGCACCAAAGCCTCCATCTTCATCCCTTGCGTGGAGGAGATCACGGCGGAAGAAACCGCGGCCCTGTACATCACCCACGTATTTCGAAGATTCGGATTACCGGCAAAAATCATTAGTGATTGCGTTGCGTCAAAGTTCACCCGCGAATTATGCCGAATTCTGGGAATCTATCAGAATATCTCCACAGCTTATCACCCCAGGAGGGATGGGCAATCGGAACGCACCAATCAATGGCTGGAACAGTATCTAAGATTTTGGGCTAACGAGCGTCAAGATAATTGGGCGCGATTTCTACCCATGGCAGAATTTGCTCACAATAGCTGGCTGCACGAGGCAACAAGGAAGTCCCCATTTTCACTCATGATGGGATACGATCCCCGCGCTGATTGGATCGATAAGCCGTCTGTTGCGCAGCAATGCACGCAGCAAACAGGAATGCACGTTCTCACCTTAGAGTAGGTTGAGAGACTATAGTGTGGAGAGGGTGCACAAGTGAGAAAGAGAGTGAATGTCTATTCGCCTCCCTCCCCATAGGAGGGACTTTATACTCTATGGTCCTACCCTGACCATTTGCGTAAAAGTGATGAGTACAGGCGTCCACAATATCGCGTTTTCACACACGCCTGATGTAAACTACCACTTCGAGATAGTCATAGGACTTCTCTCGCATAGAGGGCGTATTGCGCCCATTGTAGTACGTATCCCAACTACCGTAATAGGCAAACATACTACCGTAATGTCGTAACTGCTATAGATAAGGTCCTTACGTACTTATCACGTTCCAACACTTCCCCTTGCTTAGTGCAGCTAATTAAAGCGCGTCTAAGCAAATAGCAGCGTCCTCACGAGCTCTGGGTAAGAGCATCGAGTGAAAGTTGCCTCAGAGTCGATTAGTAGAGTGGTGTCCAACCCGACTCTAACACGTCTCATCAAGTTGTGAATGTCAACGACATTTTCCAACTCAGACGTCCCATTATTATGTCCCCATTAGGGACAGGACATGCGAACTTCCCTCTGGTAGTTCAATGAAAGGCTTAGAGTCATTTGTCTGCTAATTAAAGCGACATCGTACCATGTCTTTGAGAGAATAAGGTGACTCTGTCCTGTGAGGAGACGATTGCTCGTAGCGTAGATGAACATAGAGAAATGTATGTTCCTCAAGAAGAAGCGGTGTACGCGAGAGTACAATAGCTCCTTTACGCTCTCCATCACAGATCTCCATCATCAGACATGGTGTGCGTGCGCGGCAGCGCACCAAACTCTAGCCCTAGCTGTTCCCTGAATTTAAGGAACTTAATACGACCCAGATTCTTAGTAAAGAGATCTGCGGGGTTCTCAGCTCCTTCAATGAAGAATAACTCTATCTTCTTTTCACGGATCACATCACATATGTAATGGTGACGTAGATCAATATGTTTGATCTGTTTCTCCTGAACAGGATTAGAAGATAAGAATATGGAGCCTTGATTATCTCCGCATAATGGAATCGGTCCAAGATTAATTCCGAGCTCACTAAAGAGCGAACAGATCCAGACCAACTGTCTGCTTGTATCACACAGCGACATGTACTCTGCTTCAGTGGATGAGAGCGCGATAGACTTCTGCGCTCTAGAATTCCAGCAGAACACTCCATTAGCCATCTTTACTAAGTAGCCCGTAGTGGACTTTCTCGTAATTGGGTCTGAAGCCCAATCAGAGTCTGCATATGCTATTATACCACCGTCACTTTTGCCATCAAAGACTAAAGCATAATTAGAGGTTCCAAGTAAGTAGTGGCAAATATAGAGTGCACGCTTCATATGGTCCTCAGACGGATTGGCTGCAAACTGCGCCATTTTGGTGACAGCATAAGCAATATCTGGTCGTGTACCAATCATAATGTATAGGAGGGATCCTATCACTTGTTGGTATGACGTGCGGAGCTCTGGGGTTGCAGTTCCCTTATTAGGGGATGGATGATACCCTTCCGGTAGTGGGGTAGGTACTGATTTGGCGTTAATCAGTTTGAAACGCTGCAACACTTTCTGAAGGTAATCCTGCTGATCTAACAGGATTCTACCTTTAGAATGTAATATGCGCATGCGTAGAAACTCTTTGGTATCACCTAAGTCTCTGCATTCCCATATCTCCATGAAGCGCTTCTTCAGGGATGCTATGTCCTTTTTATTTCTTCCTAAGAAGAGGACGTCATCGACATAAACAATAACTACGATTGTTTTGTTGTCGTTAACAAACAGACCTGAGTCTGATTGAAGTCGTGTGCAGCTCAGGGAACTCATAGACTTATCCAGCGCTCTCCACCAAGCAAGTGCAGCTTGTTTAAGTCCGTATATAGCTTTCCTTAAGCGCATGACTTTGTTTTGTTGGCTAGGGTCTTTAAACCCTTCAGGTTGTTCCATATAGAGTTCCTCATCGAGGTCTCCATAAAGGAAGGCAGTTTTGACGTCAAGTCCAGAGATGTGCCAATCCTTCAGCGCTGTAAGCGCGAGCATCATCCGGACAGTCTCAAACCGTACCACTGGCAAGAATATTTCGTCATAATCTATGCCTTCAACCTGAGAAAAGCCTTTGGCAACTAGCCTGGCCTTTTTACGGCCGTCTGACTTTAAGTCAAACACCCATCTGTTCTTGATCACCCTTCTGCCTTGCGGCGGGTTAACAAGATCATAGACTCTGCGTTTGCGAAGAGAGTCAAGCTCTTCTTTGCACGCATTACGCCACTCCCCCTGGAGTTCACTTGGCATTTTTTGAATGTCCTTATAGGTCCATTCACGAATATTAGAGGTATCAGGTGACTCTAGATCCGTTGGTGAAACTGCTTTGGCGAGCAGAAGATCTAGAAATTTGACTCCCCCTTCCTGAGCTAGGCGGATCAGCAATTGCTGATCTACTTCGTCTGAATCCTGTGGATTATCACTCTGAGCACTGGAAGAATCAGATTCGGCTTGTTCAGGAACATTGCCTGAGACCGTCTGATCTTGACTAGAATGCTGCTGGGAGCTACCCGGCTGTGTTTCAGTCAATTGTCGCCATGTGCGAGTCCACGCAATGTCATGAATAATCGCTGTAGGAGGCCTATCTCCATAGACATTATCAGGACGAGTAACTGGTCTCCTTATACGCCCCGATCTCCTAGGTTCACTAGGGCCAGGTACTGGAACAGGGGGTAAAGGCGGAGGTAGCTGCGATCCAGATCCTCCAGCAGAAGTGCTAGGAGGAGGTCCAGCGGCCAGCTGGGGAGCGCTTCTCCCTTTTACAATAGGAGGCTCAGGTGGTAGGTCGTCATCATCACTGGGAGCGGTGTTGTCTTTAGACTGCTCACTAGGAACTGTCTCATCTAACTGAGTTACACCACGGGGTATACTCCTAGTATTGTCCTTAGGACACCTAGGAAATAACGCTTCATCAAAGAGTGCCTTGTCCGAATAGAACAAGGTATTAGGCGTGCGCATGAAGACATCAGCCTTCATTCCAGCTCCTCTACCAAGGTAGATCATCAGTTCGCTTTTGGGAGAAAGTTTATTCACCCGGCGAGCTTCTGGAATATGTACATATGCGCCACATCCGAATACTCTGAGATGCGATATGTCAGGGACTTCATTGTATAATAGTTTGTAAGGAGTCTGCCATTGAAGGCGACTTATGGGGGTTCTATTATAACAATGTGCAGCATGAAGTACTGCAAATTCCCACCAACTCTGTGGTAAGCAAGCATCAAGGCGCATAGCCTGAGCTTTGTCCATTATGGTGCGCATAAAGCGCTCAGCGCGCCCATTTTGCTGTGGCGTATGTGGCGCAGACTGTAGCACTGTTATGCTGGCATCCTTAAGCTGCTTTAGGAAGGCATCCGATTTGTATTCACCGCCGGCATCTGACATCCATTCTTTAATGGTTGCATTAAACTGATTTTTAATTAATGCTAGCCACTGCTTTAGTGCCGTAATAGCAGAGGCTTTATCCCGTAAAAGAATGATCCATGCAAAGGAAGTATAATCGTCAAAGAAGACGATAAAATACTTGTATTTATGGTATGACGGTATAGGGAAGCTTTTCAAATCGGAATGAATCCGAGAGAAAGAGGCTTTAGCCCTTGTATCGGATGGAGGATGTGAGGCAGCAGGCATTTTGCCTTGCGCGCACCCTGGACATATTTCATCAGAGGAGGGAATTATTATCCCTTCTGGAAAGCCCTTGGTGTGTTCCTTAGCTCGTCTTAGAACCTCTTTAGATGGGTGACCGAGGCGACGATGCATAAGGTCATAGTCTACATTTAATAACGCAGACTGGTTCGCAATATGCGACTCAGTTAGAGTGGATATAGAGGCATCTAGCCAATATAGGGATTGTCCGTGGAGAAGGGGTTTACATTGGACAATCTTTTTGTTTTTACGTAGCAAGTTAATGTTGATAAGTGACCCGCGCGCACTTAGCGGCTCGTATGGACACGCAGATAACGGACTGCTTTAGATTAGATTATTATGATCTTTACAATCTCGGACTTTCTTATCTATGACATCACTGTACAATGACATCATGGACTCCTCTGGACTCCTATTGTATTTCGTCCTTGTACTCATCCCTTTTGTTCTATCTTTATTGTGATGTCACTATGATATCATAGTCTAGGCTTTCTATTGTTCTTTGCGCTTTTGTTCTCCTTCTACACACTCCTTTGTGTCCCTCTGTAGAACAACGCTCCTTGTATTGTGTGACTCTGTGTTACTTCTATTGTACTAGTGTCACTCCCCTGTATAGTATAAGTAGAGTACTCTGTACGCTCTGGCACCACACCAGTTCCTCATCTGTTGTGTGCCAGGTATGTCTCCTCCTTTGTATAAACACCAGTTCCTCATCTGTTGTGTGCCAGACTTCACATCTGCTTCACTTGCAAGACTACTCTGTTGCTGCCTCCAGTTTACCACATATCTC
Source organism: Lactarius deliciosus (assembly GCA_021525775.1). Classification (NCBI taxonomy): domain Eukaryota; kingdom Fungi; phylum Basidiomycota; class Agaricomycetes; order Russulales; family Russulaceae; genus Lactarius; species Lactarius deliciosus. The sequence continues at coordinate 10,801 of JAKELK010000222.1, forward strand.
ACCACAGTCTACTTTGTCACTGTGAGTATGTCCTCTATGTTTACTGTTCATCAGTTAATATGCTGCGAATTCCCCAAAACGCGCAAACCTTGCTGTAAGAAGACACCCATAGACAGAAGACGTATGCTTATGCGTGGAATATATAGAACCGGATATAGAGTAATTACGGGTTTGTTTGCGACATAATGCTCAAGCAAAACAGAACCAGTTCCTTCAACGTATAGCATTTGTGCTGCAGTCTTAACAGGCATCCTTTCAGACTTAGCAATTGGCTTGTACTCGATAAAATCACTAAGATTATTAGTGAAGTGTGCTGAAGCTCCTGAGTCAAGGAGCCACATATTCTGTGTACGCTTTATACACTCTGCACATTGACTGAAGTACTCATTGTGCTCACACTCAAGTAAATTGAGGAGAGCGGTGCTAATATTGTACATATCAAGCGACTTTGGTACTAGTACATGCGATTCCCGTAGATATACGTATCCGTTACGTTTGCCATCCCCTAGACTTTTTGGGGGCAGGGCTAATTCTGTAACGTCATCAGCATGTGATGTGTGAAGTGAAGAAAAGACGTACTGTTCTTCATCACAAGAACCCCAATCAAGGGTGTTCTCATCCGGTCCGGTTAAAAAAGACTCCGGTGTCAGCGAACGGCCTGTAGCGGCCGGAGAGATAAGAGTGCCAAAACGGGGGTCCATTGGCATCTTGTGATCTCGCAGCCACTGTTGATTACTGCGCCAAATAGATTCGATTCGCTCATTAGAACGAGATCGAGGAGGGAAACGGCTTTCGCCGGTAGTAGCCCACCTGACTGTTGCTTCAACAATTGAAGCAGGATTGACATAAGGAGGTGTGGGAGCGCGACTTTCTGTATCAGAAGTCATATCGCTTAATGTCAGATCCGACAAGTCAAGTTGGAGAGCATTTGACTGCTCACCAAATATCTCCGTGTCATCTAATCTGTCTATGTTCATTATCGATTGTGCGCTGCCCGAAGGCTGCTGCGACATGTCGATGTCGACTTCGGAGTCATACTCCTCGTCCATGAACCGTTCAATACGAGGACACATGATAGCGTCAACGTCTGCGAAGCGCTGCTCGAGCGTCTTTACGGTCTGGACTGTAGCGGGTACATCCAGCCGTTCAGCGAGTGAAAGCGCCTTGTTGACGGAAGGGAAGAAGCCGGGAGTCCTCTGAGGCGAGGATGATTTGACTTCTGTCCTGGTAGAGACACCAGATGACCCAATATGAGTCACCTTGTGGGAAGTAGGAGGGGCTAGTGCGGCGATGGAGGCAATATGCGAGTGCTGTGGAGCACGGGCAGATGCCTTGCCTTTCCCTTTGCCTTTGCCTCTTCCGGATCCACGTCCTCCGCGCTGCCTAAAAGGCTGCTGCTGATTGGATGGGCCGGGAGCGCTAGACTGCTGCTGCGAACCCTGCTTGGTAAAGCGAGGGTCAGCGCGCTTCCGCTTAACGGCAGAAAGCTTCTGCGCTGTATGGGCGGCCTTATGCTGTCCGCGGTTAGTCTCTGTCTCGTACTGGCTTTCAACACAAGCCGATACAGTCTCAAGTTTGAGATCAGCGACAGGGAGATTGTTGCACATGATGGGGATTAAGTGCTCCCATTTCTGGGGCAAAGCGGACATCGCAATAAGAGCCTGCAGCTGAGGCTTTATGGCAAGGGTAGGGGCGGCAGGGCCAGTACCAACAGTAACGTTCCCTAGACGAGAGAAGGCAGCAGCCATCTTCTCGAACTGGGGAGCAGGGTGCTGATTTGTATTGAAGCGAATAGAAATCGCTTCTTTGAAGTCTTTGTAGATGCGGGGCATAGACACCGCACCGTACTGGTCTTTTACGGAAGTCCAGAGCGCCTGGGAAGTAGCCCCAGTAACTGCCTGCTGAATAGCAGGAGTGAGGTGAAGGGTGAGATTACCCCTAGCCATCTCATCGCTCTTGTTCCAAGCTGCTCTTTCAGCGACTTCGGCGATAGGAGGTTGGACAATGGTGCCAGCAACGTAGCCCCAAAGCCCTTGGGACATGAAGAAAGCGGTCATCTGTTGAGACCAAGTGGCCCAGTTAGAGCCATCAAATACAGGGACAAGCTGAGTGAGTTGAGAGGACATGGTTGTATAGATCTGTTGGCTTTTGCGAACATCAGTATTGCATTACTATAATAACAATACTGTGTGAAACAAAAGATTGTCAATGCCAGCATCGCCTTTGGCAATACTAAGCACGACAATAGCCCAGTATTAGGCTGTTTCCAACAGAATGGGTCGAAAAACCCATCTTGACATTGAGAGCATCAATGCCAATAAGCCGGACGATCCTGCTCGACGTCACCCCAAGGTTAAGCTATTCGCCTTTCCAAAATTAATTGGACGCGCAATAGAGCCTTGTTTAGATAGGCGATTGGCCAAGTCTGTGTGCTCCTCAAGAGCACAATACCGGGTTGCTAGTAACCAGGGAGCCTCCCTGAGTCTAGAGCCTACAACCGCACGAGTACCTCTTTTCAAAGGTAACAACGTGGTGGGCAGTGACCACGGGTGCAACTCTATCAAAGAGTGCGACGGCAAACCCTGTAGCAGGGCCCATAACCTGTTGCGCAGCAATGCACGCAGCAAACAGGAATGCACGTTCTCACCTTAGAGTAGGTTGAGAGACTATAGCGTGGAGAGGGTGCACAAGTGAGAAAGAGAGTGAATGTCTATTCGCCTCCCTCCCCATAGGAGGGACTTTATACTCTATGGTCCTACCCTGACCATTTGCGTAAAAGTGATGAGTACAGGCGTCCACAATATCGCGTTTTCACACACGCCTGATGTAAACTACCACTTCGAGATAGTCATAGGACTTCTCTCGCATAGAGGGCGTATTGCGCCCATTGTAGTACGTATCCCAACTACCATAATAGGCAAACATACTATCGTAATGTCGTAACTGCTATAGATAAGGTCCTTACGTACTTATCACGTTCCAACACCGTCTCCTATTCCCCAGGTACTCACGCGACTCCAGCAATTCCGAGAAGCACGGAAAGAAGCTCAGGAGCTTATCCGAAAGGCCCAATCCCTATGGGTCAAGCACAAAGATATGCCCAAATACCAGATAGGCGACCAGGTGTGGCTAGAAGGACGCCACCTCCGGACCAATCAGCCCACGGCAAAACTCGTGGCACGCCGGCATGGACCCTTCAAAGTCATGCGGGTACTATCACCGGTCAACTACCAACTCGAACTTCCCACACAGTGGAGCATTCACCCCGTGTTTCATATTGATCTACTCACACCTTATCGCGAAACACCGTTACACGGAGAAAATTTCCAGCGCCCGCCACCGGATCTAGTAGATGGCGAAGAAGAATACGAAGTCGAATGTATTCTGGACTCCCAGCAGTTCAGCAGAAGCAGAAAACGCCAATACCTTGTGAAATGGAAGGGATACCCAGACTCGGAGAATCAGTGGGTCAACAAGGATGACGTCTTTGCTGATGAAGCATTAGCGGAATACAAACGAAGTTCGAAAGCCAACAGGATCTATATAAACGAGACCTGGGACACTAAGTCTACTCCATTCCCTCACACTGGATTCCTCAGACAACCCCATACACCAGACATGTCTCTTCCCACTTCCACCGCTTCCACCATTGTCGCTCCCTTCATCGGGGAATCCCTCACCTACCAAGAGCTCAATGACGCCCTCAAAGACATCATCCCCGTTGAGGACGTCGACAACCCCAACGCCCCTGACACCTTCTGGCTCATCAGTCACAACGGCCAGCGACTCAACGCTGCGCCGTACACCGAGGCCCAAGTGCGTAGGCTTCGTAGTGCTCTCAGAGACAGTGAGTCTGCCTCTCCTCGACCTCTCCCAGTACGAGTCAAGTACTGGGTCAAAGCGGAAGAAGAACGCGGTGACACGACGATGGGAGGATTGGAGGTTCGAAGCGGAGAGGTGGAAGCTCGAGCAACTGTCGATGGCGGCAGATTGGCGAGCGAGGATCCTTGAGAGGAGGAAACTCTTCGACGAGATGATGCGCGCGCGATCCAGGAGCAACCCGAACGGGAACTGAAGGAGTGGTACCCAGCTGAGCACCCATCCATCCTCACTGCCACCGACTCTGACAATCCGAGGGAGACGCCCTACACCCTCGACACGGTGGGTCGCCCGCTCTATCGGGGTGACATAGTCCACGACAACACCCCCAAATCCCACCACCTCGCGGTGCTTCATCGCCACCTCACCGACTCCCGATTCGCTCCCTACAGTTATGAACACAACCGCGGAGAGAAATTTGTTCACTTCCCCATCACCGACAGCAACAGCACCACCACCCAAGCACCGTACATCCAGGTCATCATGAACCCAGACCCCATTGTCCTCGCGCTGGCCTCGGACAGTGACAAGACATTCTCCAAACCCCTCTACGCCGAACCCCAAGTTTGGGAAATCGGTAAGCCCCACTACGAAACCAACAAGACATACGCCCTCATTCGGGGGCACACCAACCAACACTGGCTCGACACCGCGGTCAACACCCTGCACGACGTGGGGCTTAAAGCTGAGTTACACCGCTACCGCACGTATCGACATGAGGCTGAGAAGATCGAGCAGCAGCTCCACGCCCTCGCCCAAGCCTTGGGGGGTATTCAAGGCGAGCTCGCACACAGCAAATTCAGGTTGGAGATGGCGGACATTCATAACCGAGTAGAGTCGGTTCAGGCGGGCTGGTTGGGGGGTATCGGACCTATTCGGCGCCAGGGTCATCACGGCTGAAAAGGGGGTGATGTCATGGTATGGAAGTGAACGCTTACTATACGGTGATAACTCCCTTAGTAAGTCGTAATCAGTCATGGACATTAGTATCAGTCAGCACAGTAGTAGAATCACATGCCGATGTGGCATGACTCATTCCTAGGACAGCGGTAGTAGGGTTTGAGCTACTTACGCTACTCGTCATACGGTTTCGGGAGGAGCTTCAAAGCTACCTCGTACATGTATAAATAGTGGCTCGATAAGACCAAGATATGCCATCTTGGTCTTCTTCAATCACCACATCTCCTGCCTTCATCACGCAAACCTACGCTTGTCTCCAGTTGAGCAAGTCGTCGTCACCGATCGCCTAGTGATTCATCAATAGTCCTAGAGCGCTAGCCGTCGTATCACGGGCCCTATCCAAGCGCCGTGTATACCGTCAAGTCACGTGACTCAGGGATCGAATATTCACTAAGTCGTAAACGCCCTTTCGAAGTCCAAGTCGGACTAATGCCAGTGGTGGCGTTACACCCGCTGTCACCTGCCGACGCCGCTATGCTCAGCCCTGCGGAACAGGAGCGCATCAAGGACACGATGGTACATGCTTGGGAGGAAGCCATGCGCGAAGCCTACGGCTCCGGCCTCCTCATGTGGCACATTTTCTGCGACAACAAAGGGGCGTCCGAGTTAGCGTGAGCCCCCGCGTCCCAGCCTCTGGTCTCAGCCTTTGTCGCGTATATGGCAGCGGCCTACTCGGGCAAAACCATTTCTAATTACCTCAACGGCATGCGCGCCTGGCACATCTTGCACAGCGTCCCATGGGCCCTGGACAAGAAGGAGATGGACACCATGCTCCGAGCCACCAACAAACTAACCCCAAACTCATCGAAGAGAAAAAAACGCCAACCATACACGCCCGACTTCATTGTCGTGGTCCGGCAGCACCTCGACCTGGAAAAACCGTTGGACGCAGCAGTATTCGCGTGCCTCACAACCTGTTTTTACGCCTCTGCCAGGCTCGGTGAGTTCACTGTGCGCACCCTAGAAAGCTTCCGGCCCAGCATCCACATCACCCCCCGAAACCTGTCCTATGACCAAGACCGCGGCGGTCTCGAAGTCACCGTCCTGCACCTCCCTTTCACCAAGGCGGCAGGCAACGAGGGCGAAGACGTATACTGGGCTTCACAGGAGGGCGATACGGACCCCACGGTGGCTCTACAAAATCACCTCCGCATCAACCAGCCCTCTGAAACCTCACACCTATTCACATACCGAGCCAAAAACACACGCCGGGCTAGTGCTTTCCCGGCCCGGCCCATAAGCCGGAAGCCAGCCTAAGCCGGCACTTCAGAAGCCGGACCGGGCTGGGCCGAGGAGCGGCCCAGAAGGGCCCATGGCTCAGGCTTCAAATTTGTAAGGCCGCTTGCACGGCCCGTGGCCCAGGCTTCCGTTTTTGGGGCCGTCTCCAGCCATTCGTTGCCACCCAACAACTGAGGGTCCCTTGAACGCGCATATTCAGAGTGATCCGCTTCTACTGTACACTTCAACTCAGCTGAGGGCATGGCCGTATTCGAGTACAGAAATTAATTTCCCCCAGATAAACCATGTCACCACGTTTGTCACCCCAACACTGCCACGTCAAAGTTGTCTTCGAAAACGCGACTTCGCATCGCGCGTCTGCGAACTCAGCTGCCGCACCTACTCCCTCATTAACACCCACAGATTTGGATGTGGGGTCGTCAGGCTTGTCACCTGATCCCATTTCAGCTCGGACGACTAAGCAACCCAGCCCCTCTCGCACAATTGGCTTGGCCACGCCCCTTCATCTCTGGCAAAGGTGTGGCCATTTTCTCTATTTTTCGTTTTCTTTTTTACTAACCTTTGCCTTAGTTACGTTGTCGCCCTTCAACAACGGGCTGACCCTGACTTGTCTCGTGGCGACTCTCGCCACTCTGTCTGACCTCTCGCATCGAAGCCCCGTCGTCGTCACCGCCACCACTCTGCCACACTCTAGCCCATGACTTCCTTCCTTCGCCACACGCAAGTCCACCTTCACTACTGGCATCACCCCGCCGCGCGAAAACCTCACCCCGACGTCATGCCATCCCGACACGCAAGACCCACCACGATACCACCTCATGATACCACCAAGGCAAGCAGGTCCCACCGCCGACGACGACGGGGCAACGTCGACACGACGACGATGCCCGCAAGGTCGACAGCAGCAAGACGACATCGACAACGCCGACGACATCAACACCGACAACGATGACACAAGGCCCGCGACCATGGATGGGTTGGCGATTGGTCACGACTGCGCGGCTCGAGTAGTTAGATGATTCCGACCTCTCGCATCGAAGCCTGTGCCGCGATCATGAAAGAGATGGGTAACGTCTTCGTCGACTCATCGAGTTTGTTGGCTCATACATCAACTACAGACATCTGGTACTCGTTATGATCACACTTCCCGCTTCTTGACTTATCGTTGCCCGCAAGGTTGCCCGAATACTTGCCAACTAGTCCGCGGTCCTCGCCAACGTCGCCACATTATTCTCACCAACATCCCCACGCTATTTTTCACAAGTCAGTTTTTCTTTTCTTTTGTTTCATATCGTTTCTCACTCTCGGAGCCACGTCATCGCTGCTGCCGCCCTGCCACGTCAGCCTGTGGCTCCCACCTCCATCATTCGCCACACGCGAGTTCTCCTTCACCACCCCACTGTGTGAAAGCTCCATCCCGATGTCATGCCGCCGCGATGCACAAGACCACCATGATACCATCCCCGTCGTGACATGGCGTGCAGGTGGTAGTGGCTCCCCACCGCCGATGACAAGGCAATTCCAACACGACGACGACGACGGCCGCAAGGACGACGCCAGCAAGATGACGGTGACAATATCGACAACGCCGATGACACCAACACCGACAACGAGTGCAGGTGGCAGCGGGTCCCCACCGCCGACACGACGACGACGACGACCGCCGCAAGGACAACGCCAGCAAGACGGTGGCGACAACATCGACAACGCCGACGACACCAACACCGACGACAACTTGAACGAGTCAATGACACGAGGCCCGCGACTACGATGGTTGGTCACAAATGTAGTTAGATTGTTACTTAGTCTAGTCGTGCAAGGGCTCCTAATATAACAAACTTGTATCTGTCTACACCATGGCTTGTGACGAAGCCGTGGCTTGCTGGCCATGGCAAGCCTAAGCCGTGTGCTTTCTGGCCGTGTCAGGCCTAAGCCCTCATGGGCCGCGCGCAGGGGCTCAGGCTTTATGTTTTAAGGCCTTGGGCCACCAAAAGCCGGGCCGTGACCCAAATCTTCGAGCCGAGCTGGGCCGGGAAAGCACTACGCCGGGCGCTCACCAAGGGGAAGTTCCTCGAGAGAGTAGACGAAGCCGTGCATGCTGCTGGCCTCGAACCCCTGCAAGGGCACGGCATCCGCATTGGGTCCACACTCGAATACCTTCTTCGAGGGGTTCCCTTCGACGTCGTAAAGGCCAAGGGCCGCTGGGCAGGGGATTCCTTTGCGCTATACCTGAGAAAACACGTGGTCATCATCGCCCCGTATATTCAGGCCATCCCTGCCCTCCACGAAACATTCATCCGCTATTCCATGCCCCCGGTTCGGTAATGCTGTCGCCAGATCGCCATTCGACGGTCGCACCTCGCCTGGTAAGCTCACCACCTTCATCTCTTCCTAAAAAAGGGGTACCGAGTCTCACTTGCCGCGTCATCGATTCCTAACAGGTCGGGTGTCGCGACCTCGCCTCGGCAGCAGAGACCTTCATCCCCGATTGAGAAGCGCTCCGCGCTTTCGCCCATTCTCTTTGCCCGTTTCCCCTTCGTACTGCCCGAGCACAGACTCTTATACATAATTACCCACAACGCTTGTACATGTTTCCCCGAACCCTCGCACCGAATAGAAACCAATTAACCATCTTATCCCGACGCTGACAAACCTCCGTGCCGCGCCACCCTCATTCACCTCTCCCATCGCCCGGCGCGGCACGAACCCTCCCCTCGTAGCAGCAGAACTGCGACTCGCAAAGACGTACTAAGCGACTTTACACCCGCATGTTGCGTCGTTGGAGCAGCGGAAACTCTCTCAACGAAGCCCCAATCATCATCCTCCGTGTGCAGGTCGTCTTATGCAAGGACGTGGATGCCAAAGACCGCAACGGCTCTCGTGATGCGTACGTCTGCCTATCTCTCGTCATCTTACTTCGCTGACTTTCCCTTGGACTTTCCCCCCTCCCAGCTCCCGCTTACGTAGCTTCGTAACGGTATCTTATTCAGGCAAACGGTTCCAAACGCCGGTGTTCAAATGCAGTCACGACGAGCTGAAGAACGCGACGTTCCACTTCCCAATTTGCATGTCGCTTGTGCTCAAGCCTGGCATGCTCGAGTTAGTCGTCTGGAACAAGGACGTAATCAGAAATAAATATCTGGGCGAGTGTTCGTTGCCAATAGACCCCTGGTCCCAAGAAACTGGATTCGCCTTTGACGATCCCAGCAACAAGGTACGTCACTCTACAACCGAAGATCAGGGTGATGACATCACACTCCCCCCCTCAGCGGTTAGATGTTGCCCTCGTCTCCTCGCGCCCAACTACGACCGCGCATGGGTCTATATCCTTGAAAGCCGGCTTTGTCCACCCCAACTCGCCCGACCCATGGCAAACGTTGGTCGACCTAGTTAGAGCGTTCCCACTTTCAAACAATGGCCACATTGGCATCGTTGTGCTTGAAATATGCAGCGCAAAGGACCTTCCGAATTGGCCCAACGGTGAGTCGTTTGTCTTCCAACACCACATGTCACCGACTAGATTGCAAGTGACTCATACGGGCTGGGATGTGGATCCTTTCGTGAAAGTGTCAACTGGCAACAAAATCGTCGGCACTACGCACATAATCAAGCACTCGCGATACCCTGTCTGGAACCAGCAGCTGGACTTCCCCGTGCGCGAGTCCGACAAATCTATACGACTCGCCGTTTTCGACTGGGATAGGTTCACGTACAACGACTACATCGGTGAAGCAGAGATAAATATATCCGAGTTCTCGGAGCCTGCGAAGAATGTCCTTAAAGTCGGGCCCTATCCTGACAATTTGCCAACCATGCGCGAATTTGAGCTTCCTCTGAAACCGGTCAAAAAAGCAGGGCGGGTGTATAAGACTCATCCGGTGATCAAATTCCGGTGAGCACCGTGGCGCTGCACTTACAGGTGGAACAGTGATCACTGATACTCCTGTGCCAGTGCCAGTTATCAACCATACGGCAAGCTATGGGACCACGTGTGTGACATGGACCTCACGCGAAAGACCTCGCACGGAGGGCCCACGTCAGTGCCCAGGTCTCCCGGCCCGGCGTCGCCCACCGACTCGACCCAAGCTCCCGCATACAAATGACTGCGCCATGGCACAGGCAGTTATTAATTATTAGTTAATGCTTGAGGACGTGCGGGAAAGACTATCACCCGTAGTGCACACCTTCCACCGGAGCAGGCGCAGGATAGCCTTGGGTCCTGGGATTTCCCTTCCTGATGCTGATGGACGCCGGCCCCACACGAATTGCCAAGAACTCCCGCATTGACTTACATAGCGCACTCTACCACTGCAAGCTGCACGAGGTTGACTTTCCCCCTTCCCTCTACCTTATCTCTGATCCCTTTTTACTATACTCTATTACTACTGCTACTCCACTTCCTGGCTCGGTTTTTATGTACTGTCCGTATGAAGTAAACCCTTCTGGTCGGTTCTACGGGAATGGCAGGGGTGAGTTACTCATGGCGGCACCTTGTCATCCCGAAGCAATATAATCCAAAGGCATTGGGGAGCAGGCTGGGGAAGGCGGAGATCAACTGACTGCATGGTAGGACACCACGAACCCTGCATAGTCGACAATAGAGTTTTGTACCCCAAGACGCACGTTCCTGGAACCTCGAAGTTCTCAAATAGTGCGAGGTCCTAGTATGGGAATCAAACTAAGGGCTTAGACTCGTAACCAGTCGTTCGAACGCGGAAGGGCCCGGTCTAGTCTTTGCGAGTCACTGCCTTACTGTCCGTTTTAGATTCGGTATGGCGCTGAGAAGGAAGGGGACCGGCGCATGGGCCATGGCGCAAAGAAGTGTACTAGCTCTTGTGTATTGTAATAGGCACTGACGATAAACCACCTAAGCTGTCAGACTGCATAAAGAACGGGCTAAAGCACGAAATGCTTCTCGATTCAGGAATGAGGGATTTTCGTTTCCGAGGCGAGGTCACGAGGGGCCTCCCGGAGCGAGCTGAAGAAGGTCAGAAAACATGGAGCCTCATCATCAATCCCGACGATTATTGACGGGCGTTATGAAGCAGTTCGAGGGTTTCGTACGGTCACAAGAGAAACGAGCACGTGCCGCCTCCCTTCCCGGCAGAGACGCCCCCCAGATGTGGGGATACGGCGCCGCCCTCAGGCCTTTGACTCGTCTCTGGATCACTCACACAGATGGCCTCTTCAAACACGGGCCTGCACAACCGCCGAGGGACCGGCAATGGCTCCTCTTCCTCCAATCCCGGCGGCGAGACCCCAGTTGTCATTCTCCGTGTGCAGGTCCTCTCCTGCCAGAACCTAAAATCTAAAGACATCTTCGGCTATAGTGATCCGTGCGTCCGCTTACTTCTCATACTCTCCTCATTGTCTTTCGGGCGCTGCTTTGCTTATCTCCCCCTCCTCCCTGCCCATCCTGCTTATGTAGCTTCGTCATCGTCTCTATTCTGGGAAAACAGTTCTATACACCAGTGTGCAAGCGCAACCTCAATCCCGAATATGAACCGAAGGACGCGACGTTCGACTTCCCAATTTACAATTCACATTTGACCATGCTTGGCACGCTCGACTTCGCCGTCTGGGACCAGGACATGGTCAGAAATGATTTTCTGGGCAAATATTCGTTGCCAGTACACCAGTGGTTCCGAGGGACAGCGTTTGCATTTAACGATCGCAACAATCAGGTACGTCACTGTACTACGAAGATAAGAGTAAGGAATTTACCCCCCTCCTCAGTCCTTCCTCGTTAATCTCGCTTGCTCACACTCGTCCCCATCCGTGCATGGGACTATGCGTATCAAGGTTGGCTTTGTCTACCCTCACGATTTGACGAACGTGCCCGACTATGGGAAAATCTACAAAACATTGATCAGCCACATTGATCGGGAAAACCTTCATCCAAATTAGCACGAAAGAGCTCTTTTAGGCACACTACTATAGCATTGGGGGGACAGCCCGGAGGGCCGTCCTTACGACACGGAACACTAGACGACGGAGGTCTGAGGAACAGTACGATTGTCCCTTGGGTGTATGTACGACGGTGAGAAGCAGAACGAAGGGAAATCCCTGGGTAGTTAGGTAGTGACGAATGTTTTAATGATATGAGCCAGTTGCATTGAGAATGGGAAAAAGTGCGGAGCGGATTCTGTGGCTGGCCGAGCCGAGGTCGCGACGGGTGACGCGGTGCCGGAGGATGGAGGACGCGCAGCCGCAGATGAAAAGGTCGAGTTCTGGGAGGACCTACCCGAATGCTTAATAAATCATGTTTACGATCCCTCCCATTGGTATTGCAGCACGTGCGCAAGTCACCGTAACATGCACGGAGCGTCGGCCCTACTGTAATCAGAAAGCCAGATAGACCTATTCATGTCCTCTTTCTCGCTGTGGTCTGCCTCTGCACCGATCTCAACGAATGTGCGACGGCGCGCTCCCGATCGCGAGTCTGTCTCTCATGGACTACACTACCATCGTTGTCCATCGTCATTGAGCCGACGCTACACGAGCGAGTATGGGTTTTTCCTCGTAGTCACCAGCTTTTATATAAAGTAAGAACTCGTACCAGAGCACGAGAATGGCACCGTATAACAGGGGTATGAAAGTGTTCGTGGAAGTCCACGTAGATGTAGTTATGGCGGTTCACATGCACGTATTCAGAGTGAAACAAGGAAACAAAGAAAGGGTTGTCTGGCAATACCAACGCGTGTGCAGTTAGAAGTCCGACCTGAGACTTGAACATGTCACACCAGTGCATCCGCCCAATTCAAATGGTTTAACTTCTCAGCGGTAGGCCCCGCTGAGGATAACGATGATGAATATTGTGAAGAGGAAACGGCTTCGGTTCGCGACGATTTTTGGGAAGATCTTGCGTGCGCCGGGGCTGGCACACAGTCGGGACTGTCGGTGGCGGGTTCGACCTGCTCAAGGATTCGAGACGAAGGAGGGTCGTCATCATGCAGCGTTGGCGCGATGTCTATCTGCGGCCGAAGGCTCTGCGCTACAGGTTCCAGCGCTCGCTTGACCATCTCGATACTGTCCGCAGCTTGTGCCTGTGATCGAGCCAGAGCCTCGAGCACCAACTCTGGCAGCACCTGGGTCTGGGCTAGCGCCTGTGCCCGTGCCTGTATCGATGCTACCTTTGCGAGCTGCATGTACGCGTCACGGAATGCGTCGCGCTGCGATGTCGCGGCATTCGCGACGGGATCCCGCGCCAGTATCTCCAGAGTAAGTGTGATGAGGTCCTGCTGTGCGGCAGGCACGAACGCAGGCGAGCCCCGGTTGCCTTGCTGGTCAAACGTGCCGCGGCCAGTGCGGTACTCTTCCGTATGACGCGTATCGAAGAGCGCCCGGCGCTCCCGGCGGATCAGGTCGGCATTTTCGGAGGCCCACCACTGCGTGTTCGTGCACCGTAGCATATCTTTGGTGTCCACGAGGAAGCGCACGATGTTCTGCAGCCGTGCATTGTCGCTGTGGAAATCATAGTCGGGAACATCGCCGCCATCTGCACCAGCGCCAACACGGAGCCGTTTGGCCAGGAATTGCTCGACGGTGATGTCATCCTCAGTGAAACAGGCATTGGGGGTCACGAAATCGTCTAGTACACGACGTGGCGGGGTGATCATGAAGGCAGAGACAACCGCCGCGACGCACCGGACGGATAGCGCGACGTCGTCATTGGGCGAGTCCCACAACTCATCTATGATCGCCAGTGAGTCGGATGAGTTCAGAAGGGGTAGGATCTCCAGGCAGTACTGCCTTCCCACAGCGTAGGGAGCAAGTACGTCGCGAATGGCACCAGGGATATGATAGAGCGCCCTGAAGCAGGCCTGAGTTCTTCGTTGTTGGACAGATTTTGGTAGCTTGCTTGTGAAAGCTCGTTGTGCAAGTTGAATGATGCTCCACGGGAGCGACGCGTGAAAGTTCGTTGGTCCAGGTAAGGCCGCGAGAACATCGCGAATGGTGCGCTGTTTGTCCCTGTTGTTGCGCATGGCGAGGGCCTTGGACGCACACAGACCGGGGATCCCAGTGACAAATTCCTCAAACTCGTGGTCCTCATTGACCCAGTGAAGTGTCCGGACGAGCGTATTTTTGTATATGTCCATCGAAATGCATTTAGCCGAGATCTCGAGGCTAGATATCATGCCTTCAGACAAGGACTTGGCCTTGTTCTCATACCGGTCACGGAATGATTTGACCATGCTCCCGTTAACTGTACCCCAACGGTCGTGCAATTGCTTTGCACCACGATAGAGGACCGAAAAGAAGGAGAGTGGGATTATTTGAGTGGAAAACCAAAGAACTGACGTCAAGGGCGTGTAATAGGGACAGTCATGAAAGATGAACGGCATGAGAGTAAGGGCGATATACGAGAGGAAGCAGAATCCGACGATCGCGACCGTGAAATATGCGACGGTGTGGTTGGCGCGAAAGGCAAAGGCGACAAGTCCAGCGAAAAACAAGTGCACAGATACCAGGAGAAGGAAAGGCAGTGCTTCAACGAGCCCAGAGATGCGGAACTTGCGCGCGCCTCGGGAAAAGTACTCTCGGATATGGGCACGGACATGAGGTGCGTGATTTTGTCGAACTGCATGGAGGTACTTGTGGGCCCATTGTTGTAAAAGCGTGGCCAAGAGCGCGCATATCAGGCTGAGCACGAGGCTGAGGAACCAGACCGAGTTGATAAATACTACCGACCGAGGAGGGACAAAGGAACTACGGGTGGACGTGTTCGAAATTCCACTGATATCATTGTTGGTCGCGTTGGAAAGTTGTTGGGATATCTGTGTGAGGATGGACTGGGTGATGATGTTGGGATCTTGCTGCAAGTTCGGATAGCTGATGGCAATAAAAGTAGCCACCGTGGATGAGAAGAGGCCAGTCTATGAGGCAAGTAAGAAAAGATAACCCTCGGGGTTGGTGCAGTATGGGAGCATACAAAAATAAGGATCCTGTCTGCAACTCCCTTCCAATTCTCCACGTTGTCTTCGTCGATTTTTTGTGCCTGGGCGATATAGATAGAAAAAATGGCCCCAGAGGAATCATTGTATGTAGCCTTCTCTGGAGTAACTGAGGCATCCCACTTCACGTTCCGGGACGGATTCTCTTGCTGCTGGGAAACGACCTCACTCATCGTGGGGGACGGAGAGGATGAATAACGAACACTTGAACAACGAACACTCACGTCGATAACACAAGGCTGTCACAAGTCCATTTATCCCAAAATGGTATTACTCAGGCTGTACCTTCCTTTTTCTGATGAACAACCCTTGTACCAATTTCCAAAAGTGCTATACTCTGTATCGAAGGCTGTATCCTTGGAATCTGCATTTTTCGTGGTCGTGAAGGGCTAAACTTGCCTAATTTGAATGGTTGAGCCACTGAGGAGGTGACTGCTCGGTCCATTCTAGAAATCGATAATAGTATTGCTATTTCGGCGCTGTGAGAAATAGTAGTGCCGCATGCAGGCTGCATGGGACCAGACCATCGGAGGATTTTCTCTGAAGCGATGTATTGTACCATATCTACCGCAACAACGAACATCTTTTTTTAGCACCGGGGTACCGTGTTGAAGCTCGGAGTCCTTATCACTATAGCACATGAAGAGAATTGGAGATGGTTCCGTGGTGTTATGTGGTGTTATGGTTATGGTTCCTGTATGTTTGCAGTCCATTCAAGTTGGAGTGCCTATGTAGACTCCGGATGGCGGGGATTGCCGCCATCTGACTTGACCTCCCCACAACTTCCACCTCCAGGACCCTCCAGCCCGGGCCTATCTCCTAGAATCCGTAATAGATCATCTCAGGTTACAATACAGATGGCCCATTCAAACGCAGCCCGCGAGCACAATCGTATCAGTCAACTCTGGACACGTGAGGGTAGCAGACCCAGAGACTCCTCTTCTGGCGAGACCCCAGTTGTCATTCTCCGCGTGCAGGTCCTCTCCTGCCATGACTTGAAAGCTAAAGACCGCAACGGCTATAGTGATCCGTGCGCCCGCTTACCTCTCGTTGTCTAACGAGCTTTGTTTTACTCACCTTGCCCTTCCACTTATGTAGTTTCGTGATCGTCTCTATTCTGGGAAAACAGTCATCTACGCCAGTGTGCAAGCGCAACCTCAATCCCGTCTATGAACAGAAGGACGCGACGTTTGACTTCCCAATTCACATTTCCGAGTCGCTTCTGAACATGCTTGGCACGCTCGATTTCGCCGTCTGGGATCATGACACGATCAGAAACGATTTTCTGGGAAAATGTTCGTTGCCAGTACACCAGTGGATCCGAGGAACTGCCTTCGCCTTTAACGATCGCAACAATCAGGTACGTCGCTCTATTTCCGGATATTAGAGTAGGGATTTTATCTCCCTTCCTAGCCGCTCTCCGTTGACCTCGCTTTCTCACATTCTGGCACACCCGTGTGTGGGACTATGCGCATCAAGGTTGGCTTTGTCCACCCTCATGAGTCAACGAGCGTGCCCGACTTTGGGAAAAGCTACAACACATTGATTAGCCACGGCGGCATCGTCCTGCTTGAGATCTGTTGCGCAAAGAATCTTCCGAAGCGGGCTAACAGTGAGTTTTTTTGACACCCAACCCCATATCGCCGCTGATCGGACCGTAAGTGATTTACACGGGCTGGGATATGAATCCTTTCGTGGAAGTGTCAATTGGAGAAGAGGTCAAACGTACGAAGGTCATCCGGCACTCGCGTGACCCGGTCTGGAACGAACAACTACTCCTCCACGTGCGCGGGGCCGATCTATCGCACTCTATAAAACTCACCGTTATCGACTGGGATAAGCTCACGTTCAACGACCACATCGGTCAGGTGGAGACAAATATCGCGGCCATCATTGAGGGGGCCAAGAAGAGTAAAGAAACTAACACCGGACCTTATTCCGTCGACTTTCCCACTATGGTCCGGTTCGACTGTTTTCTCACCAATAATTCGACGAGTGGGTATACGTATCCAACCCTTACATTCCGGTGAGTACAGTGGTGTAGTGTTGCAGGTGGGAAAATGATTACTGATACTCCTGTGCACAGTGCCAGTTATCAATCGTATGTCAACTTACGGAATCAGGTGGGACAAGGTGCATGACATGGAGTGCACGTGAAGTTGTGAACTATCTCGCACGGAGAGCTCACATCAATTCCCCATTCCCAAGTCCGGGACCCGGCTCGAAGCTGTCCTCGCACGCAAATGTCGTCTTTGTGCCTCGAAACAGGTAACTATTAGTCCATGCATGAGGACGGGATAGGCAATCATCTGCAATGGGCACTCTTTATTGGAGTCGTAGGGTAGCTTCAAGGGTAGCTTGTACTATGCCGTCTTGTCCTTTTTCTAGGTAGACTTCTTCGCCTCCACACGATCCGAAGAACTCTCGTACTAGATGGATTACGCTCCAAGCTGCTCCCGGCCCACCGTACGAATAACTCCGTGACGGGGAGATCTACTGCAATTTCGAGTTGTCGACTAGTGCCACTGAAACTCTGTCGTGAGTGGTTTCCGGGGTCCGGATTGCGCTTATCATGTCTTGGCAACGTTATTTGAGCTACCGTTACAGTAGCTGCAGTTTTCTGGATTGATCTGAGCGTATATAAATTCCCATTCTATAATATTGACGAAGTCGTTTGGATACTAGATGCCATCTTCCCTGCAGACAGCAACAAAATTACGTGAAGCCCGACCAAATGAAGATAAGAAGCAGCTGCAAATTGTAGGAGTCGGGTCATAGCTCTAGTCATTGGTTTTCAGCAATGTGGGGTAATCATAAACTTGGACGGACGAGCTCACTTGTCTTGAGGTGGCCCAGTACCTTGAGAGGTTAGGCCAAAACCGAGGAAAAGCGAATACATGCGCCGGACGCGTGTACTGTAAGTTAAGAGCGACCACGGAACGAGCCGGTCACTGCCTTCGCACATGCCGCTGCTACTTCAACCGAGGCAGGTAGTCTTCCATACGCTGGACATGACTGAATAAATTCAGTTTTACCGACCGTTCGACTCCCGGTACGGGTACCGCGCGGCCCTCCTCGAGCACGAGCGCAGCCGCCGCCTCTAGTCAAACCGAGACGAACTCGCGCATCGGCGGGCGGAGGCGGCGCGGGGCGCTCCGCGACCGCGAACCTCGTCCCGCGCATCAGCCGCCGCACCGCACCACCCCCGTCTACGTATCCCGGGCAGAGCTGTTCGCCGCGATTGAGTAGGAATGACAAGCTTGGCAGGCGCGACGGCACCATAGTACACGCGTGGCGGGTCGCGCGTCAGTTGCACGTGTACTGGCACGTGCAGGCGCGGCGTTCTTGTGAGCACGTCGCCGGTCGGCACTGGGCGAGATGATGAGTTGGAGTTGAACAAGAAGTGGGTATGGTGTAGACGGCTAGCAAGCCCTCGACCAGACAAACAAACGGGCTGCTTCAACGGGTACTCTGCGCGGAGGCTCCGCGGTGACTCCGAGTCTTTTGCTTCCGTATGCCAAGTGGTTCCGTGTCAGTAGCCAAATATGGAAATGGCTGGGATTGCGCCCTCAGCTTTACCTGACCTGACGAACAACTCAGATAACACTTCCAGTTCTCCGCCTCATATTATCAAAACAACCCCACAACTTGAACCTCCACCTTAGGGGCCCTCCATATTTCATATAGTCAGCAATAGATAAACAGCCTGAGATGGCCACTTCAAACACAACAGCCCTCAAGCTTGGTCGTACCACTGGCCCCCAACCTTACACCCGAATTCCGACATTTGAGAGTAGCAGAGACTCCTTTCCTGGAGAGACCCCTGTCGTCATCCTACGCGTGCAGATCTTCTCCTGCCACAACTTGGGAGCCAAAGACCGCAATGGCTATAGTGATCCGTGTGTCCTACCTCCCGTTATCTTTCTGGCTTTGGTTTGCTGACCTTCCCCGCCTCTCCGCCCCTCCCGCTCATGTAGCTTCGTGGTGGTCTCTTTTCTGGGAAGACAGTCATCTACGCCAGTGTGCAAGCGCAGTCTCAATCCCGTCTATGAAGCGAAGGACGCGACGTTTGACTTCCCAATTTACGTGAACAAGCTTAGCGCGCTCGAGTTCGTCGTCTGGGATAAGGACATGGTCAAAAACGATTTTCTGGGCAAATATTCGTTACCAGTATACCAGTGGGTCCGAGGGACTGCGTTCGCCTTCAACGACCGCAACAATCAGGTACGTCACTGTACCACCGAAGATAAGAGTAGGGATTTTACCCCCCGCCCCCCAGGACTTCTCCGTTGACCTCGATTCCTCATCCCACGGGACTATGCGCATCAAAGTTGGCTTAGTGCACCCCCCCAATTCGACGAGCCTCCCCGACTTGGGGAAAACCTACAACGCATTGATCAGTCACGGCGGCATCGTCCTGCTTGAGATCTGTTGCGCGAAGGACCTTCCGAAGTGGCCCAACAGTGAGTTGTTTGACTCCCGACGTCACATCGCCGCTTATCGGACCGCAAGTGACTTACACGGGCTGGGATATGGATCCTTTCGTGGAAGTGTCGATTGGAGAAGAGGTCAAACGTACGAAGGTCATCAGCCACTCGCTAGACCCGGTCTGGGATGAGCAACTACTCCTCCACGTGCGTGGGGCCGACCTATCGCACTCTAGTGCTAGTATACAGCTCACCGTTATCGACCGGGATAAGATCACATCCAACGACCCCGTCGGTAAGGCAGAGGTAAAGATCACTACCATCCTTCAGGGGGCCGAGAAGATGAAGAAAGAACTTAATACCGGGCTTTATTCTGTCGACTTTCCCACCATGGTCCGGTTCGAATGTCTTCTGACCAAGATTTCGAAGAGGGCGTGTACGTCTAATCCAACTCTTACATTCCGGTAAGTGGAATTGCAGTAACAGATGGAGAATAATAGCTAATGTTCCTGTACACAGTGCCAGTTATCAATCGTACGTCACCCTACGGAAACAGGTAGAACAAGGAGAGTGACATGGAACGCACGTGAACGATCTCACACGGAGAGCCCACATCAACTCCCAAGTCTCCCAGCTTGAGGTCGTCCTCGCATGTAAACGCCGCGCCTTTGCCTCGAAACGAGCAACCATAAACTTGAACGCGTGAGGACGGGACAGGAAATCACCTGTAATGGGCACTCTCCACTGGGGATGTCATAGGGTACTATAGCTACTGGCTGGGATACCTCCGCGTCCTCTTTCTAGCCACACAAATTGCGAAGAACTCTCGCTCCACCGCGCGCATCACTTCATGACAAGGAGATCTACTGCAGTTAGCTACAATTTTCTGTCGATCTGAGTATGTTTGCGAATCAGTTCCGATACTACAATCTTAACAAAGTTGGCACACATGAGATGCACGATTTCGTTGAATCATTTGGAGGTATCTGCGGGCCCATTGCTTCATGAGCGTGGCAATTGGCGCACATATGGGACTGAGCACGAGACTGAGGAACCAGAGCCGACAAATACCACGGCGGAAGCGGAAGGGGTGAAGCTTGAAGTGAAGGAACAACCGATTTTTTCAACCAGGAAGTCGTAGCACGGTTGCCCGTTCTCGGTGTCACCGACAGGAGGGGTCCGCCAGACAGCATGGTCGTACCACGGGACAGCCCATCTTGCTTTCCGTCAGCATGTGCATGGTCCCTGAGACGCCACCTGCGCTTTCTCCCCAGCTGCGCCCCAAGTGAGCCGACGAAACCCAGCATAAGACGAGGTGTTGCCTCAAATAGTCACTTTCGAAGGGTCACCACCGGACTCTGTGACGTAGGCCTGCAGCCACTTCAAGGCCTTGCATTCTCCATACTACGTAAGTGGAACATGCTGGGCCAGAGCTGAACGCTGTCTACTCAACGATCTTGCAGGCCGAGATTCCCGACCTTCGCTGCTTTAACCTCCTTTCCAGACAAGAAACAGAGTGCTGCGAGGACAAAAATAATGGCTAAAGTAGGAGAAAGTAACTCGTCATACCGGAAGGGCTTGAATAAAAAACCGTATTAGAGAACGCCATCCGTGAGTCACTTTAGGGACAAGTTTAGGGATTGGGAACTCACCGATAGTTCATGGTAGTTCATGCTAACGAAAACGACTGGCTGGCCAGGATCAATGGACCAGGGGTCCAGCCTGTTCGGAAGTGTCAGACGGTGTTCTTTCCCACACTCTATAAACTGCCGCGCGCATTCGAGGCGCAGCACGGGCACCGCGCGGTCCTCCTGCGCGAACACGAGCGCAACCGCCCTATCACCTTCCTCGATCTGCGCCGCCTCCACTCCAACCGTGAAAAACTTGCGCACCAGCGGACTCAGCGGCGCGCGGAACTCTGCGATAGTGATCTCCGTCCCGCGGCGGCGACAACGCCGTAGAACACACTGGCGGGTCGGGCGTCAACTCCGCGTGCAGATGCGGCACGTCTGCTAGCATGTGTAGAGTATATCGCAGATAGGCTTAATCGCAACGCTTGTTAGGCGATGTCACAAGCCCCTGGAGTAGCGCGAGACCTCGGTATACAGTACCCGCGCAACGTCGTGACACCGCTCAGGAACGAGGAAATCCCTGACTCGCACAGAGGAGGTGGCGTTTGAAGGCCGCGGGGCGAAACTTTCCGGGCAGCCGCGAGAGAGAGGCTAGCTCTCAGGGTAAGTCAGTCTTGCAGCACGGCGCCGTAAGAGTCACATTGCCTGCGTTGAGAGGGTTGTGGCATAAGAGGACAAGACATGGGTGTCGTGTATATCTGTGATCATTGGGTCCCCTGGTGCCTCGGCGAAGCGGTCGACTTTAGCCTAGGAAAGTAGGGATTGTGGAAGGCGTCAAACGTCATAGGGTACTCTGCGCGGAGACGGGGACTAGAAGTAAGAGAAGTGAGGGAGAAGGTTCCGTTTCTTTGCAGTCCATATCTTGGACACTTCCACGAAAGGACTCTCCTGACTGTGCGTGGCTACCGTAGAACTTTGACGCAGGGGACGGTGTCAGGGAAGGGGCGGCGCAGAGAGTAGGGCTGTGGAGTCCCGTTTGTGAATATGCGCTCGCGTTTGGGCCAAACACGACGGCGAGCGAGGGGGACGGCGGGCACCTCACTTCCATTGGCTGAGGCGAGATTCTAATTGGATTTTATGTCCATTTAAGAGTTATCACACAAGAAAAGTTTTCTGTAGAGAACCCACGTCACTTATAATTTATTCAGGTCACTGCACTCACGCTGGACAGAGCACGATAGGAACAGACAAGGCACAGGTGTTCAGGGTGCGGCTCACTCCCTTGAACCTTCGTTCTTGGTAACTTACAGTAAGCGATGCCTCTTCTCACACGGGTATAATATACCTTGAAGAAGAACTAATACACCCTTGAATACACCAACCAAAGATATGGAAAACCTCCAAACAAGGCAAGTATATATTTAGCGTATTTTTAGAACCGGTTGATTGTCAGCGCTCCACCCAGTGATCCAGTGATCTCCCACGCTCCTCAGGACTGCTCTGGACTGACCATCGAATTCAGTGACGGCCATGAAAGTGACGGTGCCAGCGCTGAATCTTCTCCAAGTCCTTTGTGCCTACCATGTTTTTGGCCCAGTGAGTTGGATCTGACTTAGATGCCAGAACATGATTCCGGCGGCCGCAAAGGACGGTCTAAGTATAGTCAAATGTCAACGGACCATATTGGTTGAGGGTTACACCTGTCAATTTGCTTGTCACTGTGCTTGTTAAGCAAGACTTAGGGCTTGACAATCTTGCGCACGTCAAGCTTTTGCTTTCCCGCGGTATTCTCTGTAAGACTGTGATAGCTATTACAGTAGGGGTTTGGGAGATAATCTTCGCTGACCACTTTCAAAGGACAACAACTAAACAACGCCGAGGTACCGGTAATACATGAATTTCCAAATTGTTCAGTTGACCCTGTCGGTGTTGATCACGCCCTTCATTTACCCATCATGGGAACAAGAACCATAGATCTCAACTTGACACATTTGACGTAGAGCGCTTGGTGTCATCTAATAAACCTGCACTCGCAATTTCTGCTTGTGTGCTCCCACTTGGAACCAACTTCCCCACATCAAACGTCAAGCGCGTCCACATTGTCACTATGACTCGGATTGCCACGCAACAACATCCGTCACAGAATGCAGGCGATGGCACCACCGCTCCGAAGGAAATCACTTACAGTGACTCTTCTGGAACCATCTTCTCTATGTATATCAACCGTGCACTAGAGTTTGACGATGAAAATGTGGAGAATTGGAAGGGAGGTGCAGATAGCATCCTTCTTTTTGTACGTTTCCACGCCACTCTAATGATTAACTGTTGTCCACTCACTCCAAGCCCTCACACTTTCCAGACTGGTCTTTTCTCTTCCACGGTCGCCACTTTTATTGCTATGAGCTACCCGAACTTGCAGCAAGATCCCAACATCACCACCCAGTCCCTCCTCGTAAAGATATCTCAACAACTTTCCAATCCTAACGGTACCAGTCCCGCCGCGAGTTCGTCCACCTTCACCCCCCCCGCTTCGGTGGTATTTGTCAACTCGGTCTGGTTCCTCAGCCTCGTGCTCAGTCTCACATGCGCGCTCATTGCTACACTTTTACAACAATGGGCCCGCAGATACCTCCAGATGATTCAACGAAATCACGCACCCCATGTCCGTGCCCATATCCGAGAGTACTTTTACCGAGGCGCGCGCCAGTTCCGCATCTTCGGGCTCGTTGAGGCTCTTCCCTTCCTTATTCTCATATCCGTGCTCCTGTTCTTCACCGGACTGGTCGTCTTTGCATTCCCCACCAATCACACGGTCGCCTTCATCACCCTCGCAATCGTCGCAATCTGCTTGATCTTGTATATTGCTCTCAGTCTAACGCCGCTCAAATATCATGATTGTCCCTATTACACACCGTTTACGTCACTCATTTGGTACTCCGCTCAAATAATCCCACTCTCTTTCTTTTCGGCCCTCTATCATAGTACAAAGCTATGGTACGACCGCTGGGGTTCAGATGGCGAGAACATGGTGAAATCATTCCGTGACCGGAAAATGAAAAAGGCCAAGTCCTTCTCAGAAGGCATGACAACCGAGTTCGAGAGCTCCGCTAAACGCATTTCGATGGTCATATACAAAGAAACGCTCGTCCGGACACTTAACTGGCTCAGCGAGGACCGCGACTTGGAGAAATTTGTAACTGGGATTCCCGGTCTGTCCGAGTCCGAGGCCCTCACCACGCAGGACAACGGTGACGCTCAACGTACTATTCGTGACGTTCTCGCGGCCCTACCTGGACCAACGAGTTTTCACGCGTCGCTCCCGTGGAGCATCATTCAGCTGGCACAGCGAGCTTTCACAAGCAAGCTGCCAGAATCTATCCAGCAACCAAGGACTCGGGCCTGCTTGAAGGCACTCTATTATATTCCTGGCGCGATTCGCGACATACTCGCACCGTATGCTGCGGGGGAACACCATTTTTCGGATATTCTACCGCTTCTGAACTCCCCAGAGTCGCTGGAGGTCATTGAGGAGTTATGGGATACGTCTGATGATGACGTCGCGCTTTCCGTCCGGTGTGCCGCGGCGGTGGTCACCGCATTCATGACCATCCCTTCTGGTCGTATGCCTGACAATGTCTCGACTCTCAATGTCGGTCCCATCTGGGACGACGATGCGGGCAAGAAGTTCCTGACTAAGCGACTTGGTGATGGTACTGACACTGACGGCGGCGTCGGTCCTGGATTCCACCCCCGCAGCGACAGCGGGCGGCTGCAGAACATCGTGCGCTTCCTCTCAGACATCAAGAACTTGCTACAAGACATGAATACGCGGTGGTGGGCGTCCAACAATGCGGAATCGATCCGCCGGGAGCGCCGGTCGCTCCTCGAGACGCGTCATGCGGAAGTGTACCGCATCGGCCATGGCACGTTTGACCAGGATAGGAACCGGGAGTCGCCCGCGTTCGTGCCTGCTGTGCAGCAGGACCTCATTGTACTCACTCTCGAGATACTGGCGCGGGATCCCGTCGCGAAAGTCGCGACACCGCACAACGATGCATTCCGTGAAGCATACAAGCAGTTCAAGAAAGTGGCGTTAACACGCGCGTTGGTACGGGCACAGGTGTTGATGCGGGCACAGACGCAGGCGCCACCACAGTCACAGGCAGACTACGAGACTCGGGCTCGGATACGGGCGCAAGCTGCGGACAGCTCCGATATGGTCAAGCGCGCGCTGGGACCCGTTCTGCAGAGCCTTGGGCTGGAGGCAGTCGAGGAGGCAGTCGAAGTGCCTCCGCTGCAAGGTGACACATCTCCACCTCACATACTTGTGGAGGCCGTGTCTGACACGGCCGCGACGTCCGTCCGTCCCGACGACGCGCCAGTCCCGGATGATGCCGCACCTGCTCAAAAATTGCCGCCGCCGGGGCAAATGGAAGCCATTCCCTCTCTGCCATATTCGATGGCGTCATCCTCGGCGTTCGGTCAGGCCGACGCTGTGGAGTCGGGCGATTCACCTGTGTGACGTGGTCGAGTCCAGGCGGAGACTCCCGGAGAGAGAGTAACGAAATCTTGCTTGCATCGTCACACTTATAACTAATAGTATGTCGCGGCTGGCATTTTCTCCTTTGCTTCGTTGCCTTCTGAAAAATACAAATGATTCGGTATCACTGGACTGACATATATATACTCGGCCATAAACACCTTTCTCCTGTTACCGTATTATCTACAATAATCTAGAGGACGAAAGCCATCACGATGGCCCGACGCCTACATTTTGCAGTTGCTTTTTTGTCTTCGTTTCATCGGCCTCAACCAATGCCTCGACTCCAAGCTCGACTCTCGCGTCCGAGCAAGAGTCCGAGGCGCCCTTGCCATCACACGTGGTCTGCCAAAGTAACCAACGTGTTCTCAATTGGTCAAGATCATAGAATCGGAACTGATTAAAGTCTCAGGTTGTTCGATACAGAGAACTGCAGCTACGAGGACTGCCATGCAAATAAGGAAATCAAGCTTGATATGATGGAGAAACGCGATATGGGTCCGAGTCGCTGAATAGCCGTCCCAAGAGTTGCGATGACTCGGATCGACGAATCGCACTACACTACAGATCCCCTCATCACGGCCTTCTCATTAAACTCGCATACCCTGTTCCTTACTAGTAGGCCATAGTTTGTCTCGCAGACTATTCGAGAACCTGGAGTCGAGAACGTCGTACACATTTTGATGTGATCCACATGGTCGTTATTCTTACGGCGTTGTTGTCCACGTTATCAGAGGCCTTGAGAGGGGCTGTGCGTCACCATGGCGCATGCGTGCATGTTGTGGGTTTCTATGCGGAGAGGATCTACCGTCAAGGGAAAGGAAGGGGAAATATCTTTCGGGTGCCTGTTGTTGGGCCCGACTTTTGAGGCGATAAAACTGAATAGATGGAGAGATAGGACGATCGGGCGCGTCTATATCCAGCAGTAAGGAGAGGGCTTAAATACAAAGGGGACCAGTAGCTACATCAAAGCCAAGTGAGGGGGATGAGTGAGACATGGGAGGAAGGTAAAGAGGTGGTACAAGGAGGTTGATACAATGATATACGAGACTCATATGATGCACTAAGGTACAATTGGTCAAGACAAGTGGCAAGGGAAAGGTGACATGAAAGAAACTGAAAGATCAATGCGGAGGTGGAGGACCTTGGTGTAGCGCTAAGACAAAGAAGCATCGTGGCTGATGTGATCAATAAGTGCAAAGTAGTGATGGATAAGGGCGTCACGAGGCGCGGGGCGCAACCTGTCTATGAGGGTCTTTTGAGCCGTTTGCAGGGGTAGGGGCCATGATGACCATCCATTCATGTGAGTCGGGCGATGAGAAAGTGTATGCGAGGTGAGAGGGCGTAAGAATGTCCGATGCTGAGCGATGGGGAGATGCGGAACTCGAATCCGAAATGCAAGCCCGGCGTCAAACCGGATGGCGAAAGTACCGGAAATTGGGCGCTTTCGGGCTCAGCTCTCCGGCTATTTTACAGTGGGCGGAGCGCTGCGCCGTTGATGCGAATTTTTTTTGGGATTTGCGGTATTATACGCCTGCTCCAGTGAAGGGCGCACATTATAGATGATAGGCTGCCCCCGTGTCGAGGCGTGGCAGTGGCGATCGCACACGATGACATGAGGAGATCGTCTCAATAGACAGCATCGAGTTGGGAGACTTGCAGACACTCGGCACGAGATGGTTTGCGACCGGTCCGTGTCATTCTTCTCTCCACCTAATTCCGTATCGCGACGTCCCATTGAAAACTGGCACTACGCCAAGGAGTATCAGTAATCGTTTATCCACCTGCAAGCGCAGTACGACGACGCTCACCGGAGGATGATGATTGGAACAGTCTCATACACCCGTCCTGTTTTTTTGGTCACGTTCAGAGGAAGCTCGAAGTCGTCGATAGTTGGCAAGTCGTCAGGATAAAGCTCGGCGTGACGGCCTTTCTTTGCAGCCCTCTCAACGAGAGTGGCGATAGGTATCTCTGCCCCACCAACGTAGTCGTTGCGCGTAATCTTATCTCTGTCGAAAACGGCGATACGTATGGCTTGCGATAGGTCATGTTTGCTGACGCGGAAAGACAACCGCTCATCCCAGACTGGGTTTCGCTCGTGCGACATAACTGTCGTACATTGAGCCCGTTCTCCAATTGACACTTGCACGAAAGGGTCCATATCGAAGCCCGTGCGAGTCACTTGCGGACCGATCAGCGGCGATGTGGCGTTGGAAGTCAAACAACTCACTGTTAGGCCACTTCGGAAGATCCTTTGCGCATATGATATCGACTATGACTGTGCCAACGTGGTTTTTGTCTGTAACAGGGGGTGCCCGAACTTGAACAGCGCTCTTCAAAGCGTTGTAGATTTTCTCGAAATCGAGCTGACTCGTCGAGTTGGGGGGTACAAAGCCAACTTTAATGCGCAGAATCCCACGGGGCGAGGATTTGAGGTCAACGGGAAAATCCTGGAGGTGGGGTAAACTCCCTACTCTTATCTCTGGCAGAAAAGGTGACGTACCTGATTGTCGGGAACGTTAAAGGCGAACGCAGTTCCGTTAAACCACTGGTCTATAGGCAACCCGTAATTGCCCAAAAAGTCGTCTTTTCCGAACAGGTCCTTGTCCCAGACGGCGAACTCGAGTGTGCTAAGCTTGTTCACAAGGGACATATAAAGTGGGAAGTCGAACGTTGCCTCCTTCGCTTTATAGACGGGATTGAGGTTTTTTTTGCACACCGGTGTTTTGGATTGTTTTCCCATGAGAGAAACTACCACATAGCTACACAAGTGGGAGGAGCGGGGAGAGGGGGAAAGTCAGAAAAGCGATGCCCGAAAGATAACTAGGTAGGCGGACGCACGGATCGCTTTTGCCGTTACTGTCCTTGGCCACCAGGTCCTGGCAGGAGAGGACCTGCACGCGGAGGACGGCGACTGCGGTCTCGCCGGGATTGGGGGAGTCACTGCTGGTCCCGCGGCCAAAGATGCGGGCAGGTTTCACGATACGAGCGGGCTCGAGGACAGTCTCCGTCGAGGCCATCGGTATCTATTTCTGGCTGAGATAGGCCGGAGTGGGGTGTCGGATGAAGTGGGCAAGGGGAACGACCCTACTGTAGTTGCTCTCACCCCATTCTTTGGCGCTTGTCTGTTCATATCTAGGTGAGCGGACTTCAAATCGGGGATCATAGCGGGAGATTCTCAATACGCCAATGGAACAACAGGAGCCCTACTGTACAGTACTAGTATGTACTGCAATGTGCTCAGAGATCTGGATACTGGTAGGAGTACGTCTTAGGGCGTCCTGGCGTGTGGACATTCGCCCTAGCCCCCCATTTGCACTAATTCAAACAAACATTATAACTTAGCAATAGTGCGCCAGCCGCCGCTGCGCTGATCGCAATAGGGATCTTGTGTTTGTCGAACAACCCTTTTGCCCCACTGGAGCCCGAGTTGTGCTGTGAGCCAGTGGAGTCCTTCCCGTTCAGACGTGTTGCGACAAATTCGGCGTGCGCTGCAGCGGGATCCGTCATAGGGAGCAGTTGAATGTATGGGTTGTCGGTGTTGGTTGTGCCATCGACAAAGTCCCCGTAGTCAATGAGTAGGTATACGTTGGTCACTGGATCGTTGAGTGAGACTCTGTGAGAGTTGCCGGTGATGAAGGAAGGACCGAGATCCACATACACCATGCCATGCCGAGAATCATGTCGTATGTCGAGTCTTCCGCTCCAGCGATCAGTGGCTGAAACTTGGAACCTCGTGGGTCAGCATAATGCCAATTCCTGCAGGGACGACACACGCACTGGACCGAAACAGATATCATTTCCATCGTCGTCCGTACCTTTCCGATTTGTGTCGAGCGGGTGGACGTGATACGACTGACCACCAATCAAGAATGTCACGTTGACCTCAGCATCGCAATCAATGACCCAGATGTCTCCGTGATAAGACTGAAGGTTCTTCAACTTAGCACCCTTGGCACCGGAGTACATGGTGTGTGCAACTTCACTGTAATATCGCACGTCCTCATCTCAAAGATCCTTTTAAAATAAGTTGAGGAACATACCTGGGTACTTGCGGCAATGTGAAACCAGTGTCAATGGCCGCCACCAACTGACCTGTATTGTGTGTCGGCGCATCAATAGCATTGGACTTCACATTGACCGCCTTCCCATTTGGGCCAATAATCCCATTGCTATCCAAGGCGATCAGCCAATGCTGATCCCGAGAAAGGTTTCCCTGGAGCGCCAAAACCGGGACCTTGGGCTGATTCGAAATGTTCGAATACTGGGGGAGTACCTCGCCGATAGTCATGGCACCGATATGTGTCTCCGCGGTGTCATTTGGTCTGTTGAGGAGGACGGTGAGATAGTTGGGTGTGGTCAGGTTCTGGCGGAAAATGCGATCGAGTGGTGTGTCGCCAGAAGACTGGTTATTGAGAGCGTTGTGAATAACAGACAGAGTATTGGGGCCGAGGCCGATCAGTCCTGTACCATCCGGTGCATCACCCCTAGAAGGCACCTCGACTACAAAAGGCCGTCAGATGATCGACAGGGATGCCATGAGTCCAAAAAAACGCACTAAATGCTTGATCTGGAACTGTAAAGCCAAGGATCTCCAACTGCGCAGTTTTGACCGGGCCTGAGAAAATAACGTGTAAAATATTGAGCTCGAATCTCTAGCATAATGGTTGACGTGCACACCTGCTTCCGCACCGATGACATATTGGATTGCGGCAGAGACGCCCGTGTCATTTGCCTTCGGTACGGAACCCGCGACCCACAAATCAGAGCTGGGGGTCATAAAATAGAGTAGGCGAATGTGCCAAAAGCTAGAGATGTGTGAATAAACTGTAACCCACCTTCCCGTGTCTATGATAACGGAATATTGACTCCCCCCCAAAATGATGTTGACGTAGTAGTTCCCGTTGAAAAAGTCGAGCCCGGAAGTGGGATTACGCACAAATGGATTGTGCAGGGGTCCAGAGCTCCGGGGAAGGTCGGTGTAAGTAGCCACGGATCGTTGAGTGGCATGAAGCAAGGCGGGGAGTACAATGGATAATCTTGGGGGGAGCATGGTTAAGGTGAGGTCTTCTGCGAAGACATCGTATTCGTTCTAAAGTACTTCAAGGCAGTTCGCGGGTCTAAGGCGAAGCGAAGCATGAGCGGTGCCTTGGAACATTGTCGACGTCTTTGAGACACTGAAAGCATAATTCTGTCTTTCCATGAAAAAATCATGAAAAGGTGCTGACAAATACTTAAACATTTTACAAAATCTGTACCACATGAATGGATTTTATGTCCATTCAAGGATTATCACATGAGAAAAAACTTAATGTTCATACATGTTAAAAAAATTAAAAGTTCTGTTTACCTATTGTTCTAATACAAAAACATAGCTTAAACTTAAAGTCTTCTCACAATTTATCCAAAATGGATAATCACTGAATAGACTTAAGGTCAGTTTCTGTTACACCTGTCACACATTTTCTAACAGTCCATTCCATGGCCACATCCAGAAAAGACTTAATGTGTTCTCATTGAAAAAATTTTGAAATTTTTTCAATTGCATGTTCCATGTACAGATTTAAAGTATTTCAAGATAACACAAAAATACAGATTAAAATTTTCCAGATAACACAGATACACAGATTTAAAGTTTTCCAGACAACACAGATATACAGATTTAAAGTTCTTCCAGGTAACACCAAAAACACAACTATAATTAATTAATTATCCAAAAATGATACTCCCTGTTTAATTAATTAATTAATTAAAATTTCACATTCCTAAGCAGCGGAAAATTACAAATCAGCTGTCAGAGCATTGGACTGTCTGAGTGTCAGACTATCTGTGTCCAATTGTCAGAGCCTCAGACTGTCAGAGACTCAGAGTGACAGAGTGACAGAGTGTTGGAGTGACAAACTGTCAGACTGTCAGACTGTTAAAGTGTCAGACTGTCAGAGTGTTGGGGTGTCAGAGTGTTGGAGTGTCAGAGTGTTGGAGTGTCAGTGTGTTGGTGTGTCAGAGTGTTGGAGTGTCAGAGTGTCAGAGTGTCGGTGTGTCGGTGTGTCGGTGTGTCAGAGTGTTGGAGTGTTAGAGTGTCAGAGTGTCAAAGTGTCAGCGTGTTAGAGTGTTGGAGTGTTGGAGTATCAGAGTGTCAGAGTGTCAGAGTGTTGGCGTGTTGGCGTGTCAGAGTGTCAGAGTGTCAGAGTGTCAGAGTGTCAAAGTGTTGACATGTCAGAGTGTCAGAGTGTCAGAGTGTCAGAGTGTCAGAGCATTGAACTGTCTGAGTGTTCAGCTGTCTGAGCATCAGACTATCTGAGTGTTGGACTGTCTGAGTGTTTGACTGTCTAAGCATTGGACATGTCCAACTGTCTGAGTGTCTGACTATCTGGCTGTCTGAGTGTTGAACTGTCTGAGCATCAGACTATCTGAGTGTTGGACTGTCAGATGGTCAGAGTGACACAAGGAGTGACAGATAGACAGACAGATAGAGTGTTGGAGCATCAGACTATCTGAGTGTCCAACTGTCTGAGTGTCTGAGTGTCTGGCTATCTGAGTGTTGGACTATCTGAGTGTCAGAGTGATAGACTGACACAAGGATCTGGAGTGACAGACTGACAGACTGTTAGAACATCAGACTATCTGACTGTCAGAGCATTGAACTGTCTGAGTGTTCAACTGTCTGAGTGTCAGACTATCTAACTGTTGGACTGTCTGACTGTTTGACTGTCTGAGCTTTGGACTACTGTCTGAGCATCTGAGTGTCTGAGTATCCAATTGTCTAAGTATCTGAGTGTCTGAGCCAAGGTCTGAGCACCCAACTGTCTGAGTGTCTAAGTGTCTAAGCATTGGACTGTCTGAGTGTTAGACTGTCTGAGCTTTTGACTGTCTGAGTGTTGGACCGTCTGAGCTTTTGACTTTCTGAATGTTAGACAGTCTGAGCTTTAGATTGTCTAAGCTTTGGACTATCATAGTGTCCAACTGTCTGAGCTTTTGACTGTCTGAGTGTTGGACTGTCTGAGCTTTTGACATTCTGAGTGTTGGACTGTTTGAGCTTTGAACTATTGTTGATACCCTAAACTGTACCTAAGTGGTAGGAAACAGTCTAAGATGAGCACAGGGTCTAGGGGGTGTGAAGTGTCGCAAGTGGCCACACAGGCCTCCGTGGGATGTGAGATGTCATATATGGGTCCACAGTGATTGCAGATGCATCTGTGTTAAAGGGCTAGTGCCGCACACAAGTGTGGTGAGGTTGGGAGAGGGAACAGTGTCGGCCAGTTGCAGGTGGTTGGAAATGGTTGTGCACGCTGTCGTACCCTGTGGCCTGCGTCATACATATCACTTCTGGAAAGACTCTCGATCGTTTCGGACACTATTTGCGTACAGGAATCCATAAACATCATCGATATAATTACACGTAGTTTACGTTTCACCCCCCTCAGTTCGCCTGTCTCCGCGTCCTGAGGGGTAAGCCTTTGTCTTGCCCGTATTACCATACCGCTCACTAATATTCCTACCTCAGAATTGTTTAGGTTCGTTAATGATAATAAGTTCGCCTGTCTCCGCGTCCTGAGGGAATTGTTTAGGATCTAAAACACGCTTCAGTGCAGCACAAAACTTTGTATAGCAAAAGCCCAGACAGTCCAACACTCAGACAGTCAAAAGCTCAGACAGTCTAACACTCAGACAGTTGGATGCTCAAACAGTTGGACACTACAGTAGTCCAAAGCTCAGACAGTCTAACACTCAGAAAGTCAAAAGCTCAGACAGTCTAACACTCAGACAGTCAAAAGCTCAGACAGTCTAACACTCAGACAGTTGGATGCTCAGACAGTTGGACACTATGATAGTTCAAAGCTCAAACAGTCCAACATTCAGAAAGTCAAAAGCTCAGACAGTCCAACATTCAGAAAGTCAAAAGCTCAGACAGTCCAACACTCAGATAGTCTGATGCTCAGACAGTTCAACACTCAGACAGCCAGATAGTCAGACGCTCAGACAGTTGGACATGTCCAATGCTTAGACAGTCAAACACTCAGACAGTCCAACACTCAGATAGTCTGATGCTCAGACAGCTGAACACTCAGACAGTTCAATGCTCTGACACTCTGACACTCTGACACTCTGACACTCTGACACTCTGACACTCTGACACCCTGACACTCTGACACCCTGACACTTTGACACTCTGACACTCTGACACCCTGACACCCTGACACTTTGACACTCTGACACTCTGACACCCTGACACTTTGACACTTTGACACTCTGACACTCTGACACTCCAACACTCTGACACCCTGACACTTTGACACTTTGACACTCTGACACTCTGACACTCCAACACTCTGACACCCCAACACTCTGACAGTCTGACACTTTAATAGTCTGACAGTCTGACAGTTTGTCACTCCAACACTCTGTCACTCTGTCACTCTGAGTCTCTGACAGTCTGAGGCTCTGACAATTGGACACAGATAGTCTGACACTCAGACAGTCCAATGCTCTGACAGTCTGTCAGTCTGACAGTTTGTCACTCCAACACTCTGTCACTCTGTCACTCTGAGTCTCTGACAGTCTGAGGCTCTGACAATTGGACACAGATAGTCTGACACTCAGACAGTCCAATGCTCTGACAGCTGATTTGTAATTTTCCACTGCTTAGGAATGTGAAATTTTAATTAATTAATTAATTAAACAGGGAGTATCATTTTTGGATAATTAATTAATTATAGTTGTGTTTTTGGTGTTACCTGGAAGAACTTTAAATCTGTATATCTGTGTTGTCTGGAAAACTTTAAATCTGTGTATCTGTGTTATCTGGAAAATTTTAATCTGTATTTTTGTGTTATCTTGAAATACTTTAAATCTGTACATGGAACATGCAATTGAAAAAATTTCAAAATTTTTTCAATGAGAACACATTAAGTCTTTTCTGGATGTGGCCATGGAATGGACTGTTAGAAAATGTGTGACAGGTGTAACAGAAACTGACCTTAAGTCTATTCAGTGATTATCCATTTTGGATAAATTGTGAGAAGACTTTAAGTTTAAGCTATGTTTTTGTATTAGAACAATAGGTAAACAGAACTTTTAATTTTTTTAACATGTATGAACATTAAGTTTTTTCTCATGTGATAATCCTTGAATGGACATAAAATCCATTCATGTGGTACAGATTTTGTAAAATGTTTAAGTATTTGTCAGCACCTTTTCATGATTTTTTCATGGAAAGACAGAATTATGCTTTCAGTGAGAGTGGGCGGGCGGGGCGGCACGTGCCCATTCCTCGCTTTCCAACCAGTCTAAAGAACCGGATCTTTTAATGTTTATAATAAGAAAAGAATAACATCCTCTCTTCTAAAACACATCCCCGATTTCTCCTACTCACAAGTTAACTGTAAGCGCGCCACGCATACTCGATGATCCAAATCGGGCGGTCTGCCCTAACTTTGAAGGGAACGAATGGGACTTCCTGAGCCAAACGGTGATCAACGCCCACCCAGGCATAGATCCGCTCACTGAAGAAGGGGCCGCTCAACAACTGAGAGAGGCGTGGACCAGAGAGCACAACAATAAGATGGCCGCCTGGAAGGCTGGAGCGAGTCGAGCGACCAACTTCAGCAGGGTCCCCACTCCTCGACCAGCGCTGCACGGACCCTCCCTCGTAGAAGCCAAGTTGCGGCCGGCAAAGACAGACGCTGAGCGCGCCTTGATTGGCAAGGAGGTTGCTTGACTTAAGGCCGTGTTTGACTGGCATGGAAGTGTGATCGGGCCAATCCGAGTCGCAGCTCGAATACTACTTAGAGTCTGTCCGGCGGCGAAAGAGGAAGCAGCGGTGGTACATGCGAGCTCTTTCGTCGGGGCGGGAGAAAGAGGTGGCGTGCGATTGTGAAATGAATCAGTCGTGTCCCCGAACACTCCTTTGATCGCGAACAGAGAAATAGATAATTTGTCGCGCATGACTAAGCATGAACATGAACATGATCGAAGAAGGGCGCCGGGTTTCTCTGGACGACCTCGCTGCGCTGCAAGTTGTATCATCGCAGAGCTTACGGGCACTTACATCGCGATCAAGTCCCGAAGTGCACGCAAGGTCTCATCCAGGATGCGATGGAATGGCACTGGGGTCTCAAGTACAGCAGTGGTGGGATCCTAGATACACACAAAAGCGTATGATAAAACTGTACATTTTGTTTCTGTAATCTGAATGCCTAGTGGTCAATCAAAAGTCGTGTATGTGTTGCAATGAAACGATGCTTATTTGTGTCACACCTACACGACTCAGGGAAAGAAAGAGGAGAGAAACGACTCTAGAGTCGTTTCTCACTTTTGGCAGGGAGGTCGCCTGCGACAGTGGTCGTCTCCGGTGGAAAAGGTCACGCCGGACACCCCCATTTCCGGGACCGGTACCAATGAGAATGCATTCTCACATTTGGTTGGTGCCGCAAGGTTACTCGAAGCTCGAAGGCCTATAATTTATTTAGCACAGTGGGTGCCGCACACCATCCATACCACTTCATCTTCACGGACCTTCTAAGTATTCGATGGAACATTGTGTGCCTGTGTGATATGACATTACTGTACTAGGTATCGTTATCAATGCAGGCATCGTGGCCTGTCCTGTCCTCATGTGTCGACTGATAATTGCCTGTGTCGAGGCGCAGCGGCGGCATTTGCATGCGAGGACATGAGCCGATCGTCTCAACGGAAGGGTTCGACCCGGGAGACTTGGGCATTGGTGTGGGCTTTCCACGTGAGATCATTCAGGTGCTGTCCGTGTCATACTCCTTGCCTCGCTTGCTTCTGTAGGGCAATGTACGATTGATAACTGGCACTGCGCACGGGAACGTCAGTTATCGTCCCCTAACCTGCTACATCAACAAACGCTGCATACCGGAATGTAATGATTGGAGTACAAATATACGCCCTTTTTAGATTCTTGGTCAAAGGAAGGTTGAACTCGTGCATGGTAGGCAAGTCGGGATGATGCCCCGTGTTAAGGCCCTCCTTCGCAGCCCTCTCAACGAGGGTGGCGATATTTAACTCTGCCTTACCGACGAAGTCGTTGGACGTGACCTTATCCTTGTCGATGACGGTGAGTCGTATAGGGAGCGATAGGTCCTGTTCGCAAACGTGGAAGAGCAGCTGCTCATTCCAGACCGGGCCTCGCGAGTGCCGGATGACCTTCGTACGTTTGACCTCTTTTCCAATTGACACTTCCACGAAGGGATCCATATCCCAGCCAGTACGAGTCGCTTGCGGTCCGGTCAGTGGTGATGCAGCGTTGGAGGGCAAAAAAAAACTCACCGTTGGGCCAGTCTGGAAGGTCCCTTGCGCCACAGATCTCAAGCAGGACGATACCAACGTGGTCTTTGTCGGGGTTGATCAATGCGTTGTAGGTTTTCACAAAGTCGGGTGCACTCGTCGAGTTGGGAGGGTGAACAAAGCCAACTTTGATGCGCAAAGTTCCGCGGGGTGAGGAATCGAGGTCAACGGAGAAATCCTGACGGGGGGTTAAAATCCCTACTCTTGTCCTCGGTAGTAAAGTGACGTACCTGGTTGTTGGTCTCGTGAAAGGCGAATGCTCCTTTGAACCACTGGTTTACTGGCAACGAATACTTGCCTAGAAAATCTTTTCCGATCATGTCCTTGTCCCAGACGACGAACTCGAGCGTGCCAAGCTTGTCCGCAAGTGACGTGTAAATTGGGAAGTCGAACGTAGCGTCCTTCGGTTTATATTCGGGATTGAGATTGCGCCTGCACACTGGCGTTTTGAAATGTTTTCCCGCAAGAGAGACCACCACGAAGCTACATAAGCGGGAGGAGCGGGGAGGAGTGGAAGGTCAGCAAAGCAATGCCCGTAAGATAACGAAAGGTAGGCAGACGCACGGATCACTGAAGCCATTGCGGTCTTTTGCTTCCAAGTTGCGGCAGGAGTGAACCTGCACGCGGAGGAAGACGGCCAGGGTCTCGCCAGACGAGGAGTCTTTGCTGCTTCCGCGGGTCAAGATTCGGGTGTAAGGTTGTGTGGTATGACTGGGCTCGAGGAATGTCTTTGTAGAGAGCATCGGTATCTCTTGAGATTGATCGGAGTGGGGTTGATCTCGAAGGGGAAGATGTGGAATTGTACAACCGTTGGGCGCCAAGATCTTACATATTACGCCATTGTTTACTCGTATTTACACTATGTGAGTATGAGCTTCAGGTTACCATTTACTAGTACTCCGAGTTCGACATACAATTTCCTCTGAGTCATCTTCTCTGTGTATATCTCCTGGGCACAAGTGAGCTGCCAGAATCTTTCCAGAAACGAAAATACTCGGGCTTGCTTGAAGGCATTCTACCTTGCATTCTACCGGTACTACATTCCTGACGCGATTTGCAACGTACTCACACCAAGATTCACACTGTACGCTGCGGGGGAAGATTATTTCTCGGAGATCCTGCCACTTCTGATCTCCCTAGAGTCGCTGGAGGTCATTGACGAGTCGTCCGAATGGCAACGTCGCACTTTCCGTCGCGGTGGTGGTCACCGCATTCATGATTACCCCCCTCGTCGTATGCTTGACAGTTTCTCAACCCAACGTCGGTTTCGTCTGAGGCGGCGACACCGGCAAGAAGTTCCTGACTAAGCAACTCCGTGATGGTGCCGACGCTGTCGACAACGTCGCTCCTGAATAGCACCCCCACAATGACAGTGCGCGGCCGCAGAACATCGTGCGCTTCTTCATGGACATCGAGGTCATGCTATGGTACCCGAACGTGCAGCGCTAAACGTCGGACTTGATCCGCAGGGAGTGCCTGGAGCCCTTCGATACCCGTCATATGGAAGCGTACCGCACTGGTCGCGGCACTTTTGACTGGAAAGGCGACTGGGGGTCGCCCGCGCTCATGCATGCCGCGCAGCAGGACCCATCAAACACATTCTTGAGATACTGGCGCGGGATCCCATCGCGAATGCTGCGACGTCGCAGCCCGGAGCATTCCGTGACGCATATACGGGGTCAGTGCAAGTGACGTTCACACAGAGGTGGTTGCGGGCCCTGGAACGGACGCGGTAACAGGAGCTGGAACAGACTCTGGCTCGGATACAGGCACGGGCTGCGGACAGTTTTGAGATGGTCGCTGGAACCCGTCCAGCAGCTGCAGACATTCGAAATTCCCACGCCACACGACGATCTCAGTTGCCTGATCATCCTGCCAGCTAACCACGGCTGCAGTGACAGTCCGCGACGGTGGGCCAGTCTCGAAGCATGCTGTATTTTCCCAGGTTCTCAATCTTAGAATCGCAACTGGTTCGCAAACGTTCTCAGATCGATACAGCTACGAGGACCGCTCAAATAACGATATCAAACCTGATACAATGTATATGATTTTCCAAGTGATTTTCTTCTGAATCTAATAGAGTGCGTCTTAGTGTTTGTGGCACTACCCAACAACTCTAACCAAAGGGTTTACTTCATGCGAGCGGTATCCAAAACTCAAGCCGGGAGGTATAGTAGCAGTAGTAACGGGGTATAGCAGAGAAAGGTATAAAGTCAAGGTAGAGTGAAAAGGGGAAAGATATTGATATTTGGTACTCGTATGCCGACACTGACGCCCATACAGCATACGACGTGTCGTCGCATCTGTTGACCCACATAATCGCGATCGCATTACAGTATGAACCAACGAAGTGGGAAAACGAGGGCATACTGTAAATTGAAGTCGTAATGAGCTGTTGGCGACTAGGGTGAGACGGGAGGCCGAGTCCCAATCCTATCATCCGATCGTCGAGATAAGATGAAGCAGAGCCGTGCCGCCCTAACAGCGCCCAAGTTTGCTCCACTGCACCACTCAGTCCCCGCTCACCAATGAGAGCTCGCCAGCCCAAAGCGCCTTGCAAACAAGCCGATCGGTGAGGCGCTCTACGCAGCGCCAATCGATAAGCCGGCGAATACGCTGCTCAGTGTCCCGTGGCCTGCAGAGCGCGCACTTTGGCGTCATTACGCTTGGGAAACTCACCGTCGCGACGCCCAGTCGTCAGAACGGTGGAATGGTGGTGTGATGCGTGCGATTTGTGTGAAGGAGACGCCGATCTAGGAAATGGCCATCCTACGCCTGCTCCTGTGAAGAGTGCATCCTAAATGATAAATCTGTCCCGTCTTCACACGATAATTTACTGTTTTGAGGCGCAGCGGCGCCCTTTGCATGCGAATACGTGAGTCGATCGTCTCGAAAGACGGCGTCGAGCCAGGAGATTTGGGTATTGATGTGGGCTCTCCGCGTGAGATCGCTTGCGTGTAGTCCGTGTCATAGTCTCTGCTCCGCCTGTTTCCGTAGCGTGACGTATGACTGATAACTAGCACTGCGCACAGGAGAGTATCATTAATCGTTGCCCCACCTACAAGTGTAGCACCATGGTACGCACTGGAATGTGATGGTTGGAGTATGCGTATACGCCCTCGATGGGTCTGGATTTTTGGTCAGAGGAAGAGCATTGTAGTAGAGCACGGAAGGCAAGTCGGCAGGATGAAGCCCGGTATTGGGGTCTCTGTTCGCAGCCCTCTGAACGAGGGTGGCGACATTTATCTGGGCCGAACCGACAAGGTCGTTGCGCGTGAACATATCCCAGTCGAAAATTTCGAGTCGGATAGGGAGCATAAGGTCCTGCTGGCGCACGTGGAAGAGCAACTCCTTATCCCAGACCGGGTCTAGCTTGTGCCGTTCGACGTCCGTTTTTTTGACTTGTTCTCCAATTGACACTTTCACAAAAGGGTCCATATCCCAGCCCGTGCGGGTGACTTGCGGTCCAATCAGCGGCAATTTGGCGTTGGGAGTCAAAAATGACTCACCGTTCGGCCACTTGGGGAGGTCATTTGCGCGGTAGATATGGAGCACGACGATGCCAACGTGGTCTGGCTTCAGAGCTGTGTTGGCAGAGACCATCGGTGTAGGAGAGACCCGATTTCTGGCGATAGAAGAACGGACGGAGGGTCCTGGAGGTGAGAGTTGCGAGGGTGTCTTCGATGGGATGGGCAGAGGGTGTAGGGTCACGGAGGTAACGATCTCGCAAGCCAATCTGGTCAATCTGACTCCAAATCTCCCACGGTCCGGAAGCATCTGGACCGCTGTACCGGGTGGTGCTCGTTCCACCTTTCCTCAAGCTCATGCACAACAGTTAGACGCTCTGAGGCGAACGAGGCACGAGCGGTGCCATAGAGCGTGGTCTTTGAGCGAGCGGGCGAAGCGGCACATGTCAATGCTCAATCCTCCCTTGCGTGTCGCTGTCCGCCCACCTTTCCAACTGGTCTGAAGAACCGGGTCCTTTATTATTTACCCGCCCACCACGCCCTATTATTGGATCGTAGATGAGGATCGCCATAGCCGCCAGCGCCTCATCTGGTCGCTCCGGGAGGGTCTCACTCACCCGTCGCGACATCGGCTCGGCGATGGAGACCGTCATTTTTGATCGACAAGCGCTTCGCGCTTTCGCCCGTTCTCTTTGACACTCCACATACGGCCGGAGCATAAACTCCATATATCCCTAATTAGCTACAATGCCTGTACATTCCCCGGAACCGCGTATCAGAATAAATTCGGAAAGCCGACCTCTTCGTGCCAGACCCACCTTCCCTCTTCCCTGCAGCTCAACCAGCGCGGCACGAACCACCCTTTGGAGAAGCAAAGCTGCGACTCGCAATGACTGGATACTTCACGATCGTCTGCATGGGGACTGTAGGAAGCGGAACCATCTCAATTCTCTCTCCGAGTCTCTTGTCATGTCGTCGTCTCCACGCATACAGTAGTACAGTACCCGATAACGTTTTACGAGCTGCCTATTTCAATCACCGCTTGCTGCTAGAGTCGAACCCGTGCTAGTCGAAGTCATTGGAGCTGAGGCGTGCGTACCCACGTCTTGCTATCGTCTCTTGCACTCCAATTCTCCATATCGCCTAGCACCGGCACTGTGCCTCTTGAGGCGTGCTGCACCAACTTACCCTGCGAGTCGGCGCCCCTCTTTGCACGAGGTCCCGGAAAAGTCTGCCCGGCGGCGCGAGCTCTCGCCGAGGCTCGCTAACTGCCCCCGTGGCCTTCATGCTCCACCTGTGCCTCTGCTCCGAATGCGAGCCAGAGATACGGGGA
The DNA here is from genome assembly GCA_021525775.1 of Lactarius deliciosus. Taxonomy (NCBI): domain Eukaryota; kingdom Fungi; phylum Basidiomycota; class Agaricomycetes; order Russulales; family Russulaceae; genus Lactarius; species Lactarius deliciosus. Next base: position 52,481 of record JAKELK010000222.1, read on the forward strand.
CCTCGTGCCTGAACGGCATCGCGACCCCGCGCGTGTACTTCGATGTCTCCACTCTAAAAGCTTGGGAGATAGCCCGACGGGATAGCTATCGAGCCGATCCGCGATATAGCTCACGCAGCGCCGGCCGGTGCGCTTGCAAAAACGCCGTCTTCACTGACACGCGATCCGCCACGCATGTGCTGCGGTTCCGTTGAGCTCGCCATCCTTGCCATCGCAGCACGCTCCGTAGCGGCGAACGGCTCTTCCCCGAACGGGGCAGCGCGGTGCGGCTGATGCGCGGGACGATCTTCGCGGTCCCGGAGCGCCCTGCGCCGCTGTGTAAGTTCGTCACGGTCTGAGTAGAAGCACGTATCGAGGAAGATGATACGGCGGCTGTGGTGTGCTCGCGCCGAGTCGCGCGGGTGGGCCATGCGGTATACGTGCTGCAACTCGAACGGTCAGTGTAATTTATAATAATCAGTCAGTCCCTGACGCATGGATGATTACCTGCCTGTGTTGAGATGTTTGCGTGCGAGGGGTGTGGGGAACAAGTGACCGCACTGGTTCTATAGTCGCGCTTGCGCGCGTCACTGTTCGGCGCGTGTGTCACGGTGCGCTTCTCCTCGGGCCGCCTCGATAAGTGGGCTCATCACTGGCTCATCCGTCTGTGGAGTGTCTGTGGTCACTTGTCCCGGTGGATAGCGATAAAGCTACTTACCGCCGTCTCCATCCTATTCCAACAATGCTAGCGCCGCAAGTCCATCCGTAGTGAGTTCCCGTGTCAACAGTATCCGTGTCCCAACATTCTGTGAGCCCGCAGTGCTGCTGTAGAAGATACCAGATACCAGGGATTCCCTTCGTCCGAGTTCAACTTGGACATGATATATAGTGAGCTCGCATATGTTTGTTAGAGCCTGCAAGCGAACAGATGGAACACAATGTCCAAATTTTACACATCTATTTCCGCATGTATATCCCATCCCCAGAAATTCAGGACCCCCGGAAATTCAGGACTTTATAAGTTAGTCTGTGCCAGCGCTATCAAGTGTGATCTTCCATGCTTCAAATTCAGTCTCCGCACAAAGACCGTGGCCCATCTATTCTGTTGGGATACAGTATGGAAGGAGGGAGGGTCCGAACATGGCCGAAAAAGAATTCCGACATGATGTCGGTCCACTTGGTTTCTCTAGCTTCGAGGACAGATTTTCTCGGATCTTGATATAGCTTGATAGCTTGATAGGTCGGCATCGGGTACAGTAATCATAATTGACCAAGTATGGAAATATGATAAATGATCGACCTGCCCTTCATTTACCCATCCATGGGCAAGAGAACCTTAGCCTCAAGTCGGTAGACTCAACGCACAACTGTGGGTACGACATATTACATCCGCGCTGCAATTTCTGCTTGCGCACTCCCACTTGCCAACATCGCCATTATGGTTGCTTCACCACAGATAGTAGGCGATGGTACCACCGCTCCGAAGGAAGCCACTTATAGCGACCCTTCTGGAGCCATCTTTTCTATGTATATCACTCGTGCGCTCAAGTTTGACGACGAAAATGTGGAGAATTGGAAGGGAGGTGCAGATAGCATCCTCGTTTTTGTACGCTCCCGTGCCGCCCTCGTACACTACTTACAAGCCCTCACGCTTTCCAGACTGGGGTTTTCTCTTCTACAGTGGCCACTTTCATTGCCATGAGCTACCCGAGCTTGCAGCAAGATCCCAACATCATCACCCAGTCCCTCCTCGTAACGATATCTCAACAACTTGCCACTCCTAACGGTACCAGTCCCGCTGCGAGTTCGAATCTGTCCCAAAGTTCCTTCTCCCCCTCCGCTCCAGTGATATTTGTCAACGCGGTCTGGTTCCTCAGCCTCGTGCTCAGTCTCACATGCGCCCTCATTGCTACACTTTTGCAACAATGGGCCCGCAGATACCTCCAGATGATTCAACGAAATCACGCACCTCATGTCCGTGCCCATATCCGAGAATACTTTTCCCGAGGTGCGCGGAAGTTCCGCATATTCGTTCTCGTCGAGACGCTACCTTTCCTCATTCTCGTATCCGTGCTCCTGTTCTTCGCCGGACTCGTCGTCTTTGCCTTCCTCGCCAATCATATTGTTGCCTACATCGCCCTCGCAATCGTCGCAATCTGCTTCGTCTTATATATTATCTTCAGTCTGACGCCGCTCGGATATCATGATTGTCCCTATTACACACCATTTACATCACTCCTTTGGTACTCCGCTCAAATCATCCCACTCTCTTTCTTTTCGGTCCTCTATCGTGGTACAAAGCAATTGCACCGCCGTTGGGGTACAGTAAGCGTAGGCGTGGTGGAGTTTTTCCGTGACCGGAAAGAGCACAGGTTCAAGTCTTTTTCGGAAGGCAGGATATCCAAACTCGAGAACTCGGCCAAACAGACTTCAATGGACATTTACAAACGAACACTCGTCCGGACACTTCACTGGCTCAGCGAGGATCACGAATTAGAGGAATTCGTCGCTGGGATCCCCGGGCTGTGCGAGTCCAATGCCTTCGCCATACACGACAACGGCGACACCAAGCGCACCTTTCGTGACGTTCTCGCAGTGTTACCTGGACCCACAAGCTTTCACGCGTCGCTCCCGTGGGGCATCATTCAGCTGGCACAACGAGCTTTCACAAGCAAGCTGCCAAAATCCGTTCAACAACCAAGAACTCGGGCATGCCTGAGGGCACTCTACGATATTCCCGGTGCGATTCGCGACGTACTCGCACCGTACGCTGCGGGGAGACACTACTGCCTGGAGATCCTACCTCTACTGAACACACCAGAATCGCTGGAGATCATTGAGGAGTTGTGGGACACACCCAATGACGACGTCGCGCTATCGGTCCGGTGTGCCGCGGCGGTGGTCGCCGCATTTATGATCACACCCCCGCATCTCACGCTTGACAATTTCGTAACTCCTGACGTTGGTTTCATCTGGGACGACAAGACTGGCGAGCAGTTCCTGGCCAAGCGACTCCGATTTAGTACCGATGCGGATGGCGACGTCCCTCACCCCCGCAGTGACAGCGCGCGGCTGCAAAACCTCCGGCGCTTCCTCGCGGACATCGGGGACGCGCTACGGTATACAAACCCCCAGTGGTGGACGTCCATGAATGCAGGCTCGATCCGCAGGGTGCGCCGGAAGCTCTTCGATACGCGTCGTACGGAAGAGTACCGCACTGGCCACGGCACGTTTGACCAGCAGGGCGACCGGGGGTCGCCCGCGTTCGTGCCTGCCGCGCAACAGGACCTCATCACACTCACGCTCGAGATACTGGCGCGGTATCCCGTCGCGGGTGCTACGACATCGCAGCGCAAGGCGTTCCTTGGCACGTATGAGGAGCTCGAGCAAGTGACGTCAGCTCAAGCGCGCTCACAGGGGCGGGAGGAGGTTCGCGCACGAGGGAACGCACCGAGGCAGGCACAGGTGCGGGAAGAGCCAGAGCTACTTCCTATGGCTGTGATACAGGCGCGAGTTGCGGACAGTTTCGGTGTTTTCAAGAGTGCGCTAGAACCCGTCCTGCGGGTCCTTCAACCGCCGGATACTACCGACAATGGGCCTGCCCCGGCGCCTCCTCCACCTGCCAAGCTGCCACCCCCTGTTCTTCCCCTTTTATATTCGGTATCGTCGTCCTCAGCGCCCGTCACTGGGGAGTCGGGCCTCGATTCCGGCGGGGCGCTTGTGTAACAAGCTGAAATCCCAGGCGATGTAGCTTTATGCGTATGTAATGGCTGGAAGTTTTTTATCCTTTGCCTCGTTACCTTGTATACATTATATACGTAGGACCCTGTGTAATCAGGTCGACATCTACACCCTCGGCCATGGATGCGTTCTTTCCTGGGGGTTGCTGCAAGCTAATAACCACGAGAGCCAATATTCGACCTTCCTGCCCACGACCTTCCTGACTGAGTGCGTTTGATCCCGGCAGACCCTGCATTGTTCGAAAACTTCGAGATCACCTCGTCATCGTGCAAATTTGATATAATCCTTGCTTTCTTTCAGGTTTGTCGTTTATGCAATCAGAGAATCTCGCGATGCGCTACCACCGGGTACTGCTGTCCTGCCTTTGGTATCGGATCGGTCCGAGAAAAACGATGTCAGGCGCGGGACCGAATGAAGGACTCGGAGACGAGACTAAGATGGTAAACCGAAAGCGGACGCAAGGCAAAGTCTCAACGCAAGAGCAAACGGGACAGAGTGGCCGGTGTGAAATACGTACGAGAGGGCCAAAGCCGTGGAAGGACCGAAGCGAAGACAGCGATCAAGGGGACGTCACAATGATGGAATGGACGAAACACGGCACTGTTGTACTCGTGCAGGACCATAGTGTTTTGATACATGCGGGAAAATCTACAACCAAACCTGGGAAGTAGGATAGCACCGACTCGAGGTGCGAACTATTTGGAGTGGCGACTTCGGGGAGCGCGGATAGATCGAAAGCTTGAGCTTCGTGGGTCAATCCTGTCCAGACCGAGGGTCTGAGATATTTGGTACTTGGTACTGTATTCCGACTCTGATGCGCATGCTGCACCCAACTACATCACAATCAATATACGAAACGATCACCGATCGTCCCGGTCCGAGTATCCTAAATACGATTTGGTCACCGTCATGTGATGTCGGAACCAGTTCGGAACCAGTAGCGAAGTGCCTTAATACAAGCGCACACGAAAGACCCGTTGTAGAGTTTGTGTAAGGTACAGTACAGTAGGAAGGACGCCGAGGCGCAGAGCCAGCGCTCTGTGAAAGGAATGGGGCCAATATAACAGCATGATGCCTGAGATGATGCCTGAGATGGGAACCCTCGGCTTTCGCCGAGTGGCCAGCTGACGACTTGGCTGGGCAGAGGGTTGGGAAAGCATCAGTGGCTCCGCTTACGGGAGGGAGGGCGGTAGCGTCTACAGTCACAGTGGCGACTAACACCTCGGGATTGGTGGGCACGATGGCCAAGGGTGGGTGTAGTTGGGGTCCAGTAGAGAGGGGTCGAAAGTTGATTCGCGAGACGCTCGACGGAGCGCTAGACGATGGAAGTAAGTGCTGCCGCGTACACGACATGCAAGGCGCCGACTTTGGCGCCATCGTGCTTGGGATACTCACCGTCGAGGGGGTCCAGGACGGTGGCGTGATGCGTGGAGCTCGCAATAGCGGAGTGGCTGAGCCACTACGCCAGCTAGTGTGAGACGCTCAGACGGCGCCTGAAGAAAGGTGGCGTCCCAGAACGCGTTTGCTCCGGTGACCGATGACCGGCGACCACTGTGCCCGATCGGAGATTGCCCTGCGCGCAACGTTGTCCCACACGTGTACGCGACCCTTCTGGCCTGTGACATAAGAGGCTAGTGAAAATAGGCTCGTTCCATCTGTTGCGAGACCGCTTGTCTCATTCTTCTTGTCTCGCTTGTTGCAACAATGCATCGTATGGCTGATAACAGGCACTACGCAGAGGGAGCATCAGTAATCGTTGCTCTACCTGCAAGTGCAGCACTACGGTGCTCACCGGTATGTGATAGTTGGAGTAGGCGTATACACCTTTGTTGGATACCTGATCGGGGTCAAAGGACGCTCGAACTCGTGCATGGTAAGAACTATGTTGGGATAAAGCCCGGTTTGAGAATTCTTCTTCGGAGCCATCTCAACGAGTTCGGCGATATTTATGTCAGCCTTCCCAACATAGTCATTCTTTGACAATTTATCCCGGTCGATAACGGTGAGTTGTATAGGGAATGATAGGTCGTGTTTGTGCAAGGGGAAGCACATCTGCTTGTCCCAGACAGGGTTTCGCGAGTGTTGAATTACAGGCGTAGTGCCGACGGGTCTGTTGCCAATTGACACTTCCACGAAAGGGTCCATATCCCAGCCAACGTGAACCACTTGCGATCCGGTCAGCGGCGATGCTGTGTTGGAGGACACAGAACAACTCACTGTTGGGCCACTTCGGAAGGTCCTTTGCGCCACAAATCTCAAGCACGATGGCGCCAACGGGGGGAGCCAAAATCAATGTGCTGTAAGTTTGCCCAAAGTCGAGCAGACCCCTCGAGTCGGGGGTTTGGATAAAGCCGGACTTGATGTGCACAGTCCCGCGCACGGTTGTGGTGCGGCGTGAGGAAGCGAGATTGACGAAGAAGGGCTGAGGAGGGTAAATCCCTATTCTCATCCTTGGTAGTAAAGTGACGTACCCGATTGTTGGGATCGTTAAAGGCGAGCGCGGTACTTTTAAACCACTTATCTACGGGCAACGCGAACTCGCCTAGATAATCGTCGCTAAACCTATCCTTATCCCAGACAACAAACTTGAGCGTGCAGGACTTGTGCAAAAGTGACTTGTAGATTGGGAAGTCGAACGTCGCATCCTTCGATTCATAGACGGGATTGAGGTTGCGCTCGCACACCGGTGTTTGGAATCGTTTTCCCAAACCATAGACGATCACATAGCTATATAAGCGGGAGGAGCGGGGAGGAGCGGAAGGTCAGCAAAGCGACGCCCATAAGATAACGTGAACCCACGGATCACTAAAGCCGTTGCTGTCACTGGCTTCCAAGTCCTGACAGGAGAGGACTTGCATGCGGAGGATGACGACAGGGGTCTCGCCAGGATAGGGGGAAGCGGTGTCTCTGTTGTTCCAACTGCTGCTCCAACGGTGTGAGAAGGGGGTGTGTTGCGTGGTTCTACTGGGCTTGGGGACTTTGTTTGAAGAGGCCATTGGCGCGGTAGAGGATCTCTTGCTGGACATGACTTAATAATGCCTGGAGGGTTCTAAGGTGGGTGTTGTGTGGGGTTTTTGACGAGTGGCCAGAGGCTGTGGTATGACGGCAGACACGAGGCAGACATGAGGCAAATATCCGTTTACTGTAGCATTACAGTAAGTTAGGCCCACCTCCATGGTGCAGTGCCGAATTCCCTGGGGATGAGAATAGATTCCGAATACTACTGTACTTACCGGCCATCCAGGGGTATTCTCAACGGACGCCGCTGATCGAGCGCTGATGGCAATGGTCATGGGACCGGCAGCCCGAGGTAAGCGGGCGCGTCCCGATCTTTTGGTCCCACTTTCCTCGGCGTGTACAAGAGTCTACGCACACGTACTTCACATGTCACAAACCGCAATAAACAGAATAATTCTCTCTCTTCAGGTTTCCGTCCCTGCGCAGAGTATCCGATGATGTTTGGACGAGTCATATATTCAACTTGAAGATGCCCTCCACAGCTATCTCAATCCCAGGCCCCCCACACACCCAGCAAGTCGAGCTCGGTAGCCGTCGGAGTCCTTAACTTAGCAGCGCTGGGCGCAAAGGGAACCCGATTATCACAGATAAGATATGCCTCTTTTTGCAACGCCGCGCTTAATAATCCCTGCGACGAGACTCCTGCGAGTCGGCGCCAATTTATCGCCACATAATGGCGGCCCGGAAACATGCACCGCAGCACTCCCGCAGCGCTCTCCGCGGCTTTCATACTCCAACTGTGCGTCTATTCCAACTTTCGAGTGCAAGCCAGCGGTGCAGGACTCCTTACCTGAACGACGTCATGGCCCCGCGCGTGTATTCCAAGGTACTAAGGTGATTCAGCATTTGTGAGGTCGTGATTGGCTTGCGATATACATTCAGTAGCCCCAGCCTCGTGCCACTGTGCCAGTGATCGAGTCTTATATGGGGCACGTGTTGACGGTGCTCGTTCCGCGTCCACACCTGCGCAAGTCGCTGTTCCGCGCGTGTACTGTGCATTTCTCATTGGCTATGGGAAAACCAGGTACTTGGCACATTTGTGCCCAGGGAGAGCGTCCTACACTTGCGTATCTGAAGTAATTTGCTTACATAATCGTCCGCCCAAGTACAGTACTTGTACCGTAGCGTAGTAATAGAAGGGGTTGTAACTCTCAAAACCCCTCTGCGTGCTTGTGAGCGAATTGACATCCTTCCCCTCTCCATTCCTTGTTTAATGCCTTTAACACGTGATTTCCCCTTGCCCCCAGCGCGTGCCCAAACCTCGCCGGCCTTACTATCCCCATCATGAGTCAAGTCGTCGTTCAGCAAGAAAAGCCGTCCCAGAACGTGAAATACGATGATGCCGCTACACCAGAGAAGACGACATATAATGATTCATCTGGAGCTATCTTCTCTATCTATATCACCCAGGCACAAAAAATGGACGAGGAAAATGTGGAGAATTGGAAGGGAATCGCGGACAGGATCCTCGTTTTTGTACGCTTCCACGCTGCACTGACCCCGAGGATTGTCATTTCATTACTTTCTTCGTAGGCTGGCCTCTTCTCATCCACGGTGGCCATTTTTATTGCCATCAGCTACCCGAACTTGCAGCAAGATCCCAACATCATCACTCAGTCCCTCCTCGCCCAGATCTCCCAGCAACTTCCTAACCCATCTGGCAATGATAACGGCGGAATTTCGAGTCGTGGTTCCTTTGTCCCTCCTCGGTCGGTAGTATTCATCAACTCGGTCTGGTTCCTCAGCCTCGTGCTCAGCCTGATATGCGCGCTTTTGGCCACGCTTTTCCAACAATGGGCCCACAAATATCTCCATACTATCCGACGGAACCACGCACCTCATGTTCGCGCCCATATCCGCGAATACTTTGCCCGAGGCGCCCGCAAGTTCGGCATCTTCGCGCTCGTTGAGGCGCTACCCTTCCTTCTTTTCGTATCTGTGCACTTGTTTTTCGCCGGACTCGTCGCCTTTGCCTTTCACGCCAACCACACCGTCGCATATGTCACCGTCGCAATCGTCGGATTCTGCTCCCTCTCGTTTATTGCCATCACTCTAATGCCACTCATCTTTCACGACTGTCCTTATTACACGCCCTTGACGCCAATCCTTTGGTACTCTGCTCAAATAATCCCACTCTCTTTCTTTTCGGTCCTCTATCATGGCGCGAAGCAAATGCACGACCGTTGGGGTACAGTTAGCGATGGTATCCTGAAAGTGATCCGTGACCGACATGAGTACAAGACCAAGTCCTTGTCGGAAGGCATGATGTCCAAGTTCGAGAACTCGGCTAAACGCATCTCGATGGATATATACAAAGGGACGCTCGTCCGGACGCTTCAATGGCTCAACGAGGACCGCGACCTAGAGGAATTTGTCGCTGGGATCCCCGGTCTCTGTGAGTCCAACGCACTCGCCATGCCCAACAACGGTGACACACAGCGCACCATTCGCGACATTCTCGTGGCCTTACCTGGACCAACGAGCTTCCACGCGTCGCTCCCGTGGAGCATCATTCAGCTGGCACAACGAGCTTTCACAAGTCAGTTGCCGAAATCGGTCCAGCAACGAAGAACTCGGGCCTGCTTGAAGGCGCTCTATTACATTCCTGGCGCGATTCGCGATGTACTCGCACCGTACGCTGCAGGGAAGCACTATTGCCTGGAGATCCTGCCACTACTGAACACACCAGAGTCGCTGGAGATCATTGACGAGTTGTGGGATTCGCCCAATGACGACGTCGCGCTATCGGTTAGGTGTGCCGCGGCGGTGATCGCCGCATTCATGATCACCCCCCCGCGTCGTACGCTTGACAATTTCGTAGCTCCCGACGTCGGTTTCATCTGGGATGACAACACCGGCAAGCAGTTCTTGGCCAAACGACTCCGAGTTAGCGGCGACGAGGATAGCAGCGCTGTCCCTGAATACCACCCCCGCAGTGACAGCGCGCGACTGCGGAACATTGTGCGCTTCCTCACGGACATCAATGATACTCTACGGTATATTAACACCCAGTGGTGGGCATCCGACAATGCAGACTCGATCCGCCGGGAGCGCCGAAAACTGTTCGACACGCGTCGCACGGAAGAGTACCGCATCGGTCGCGGCACGTTTGACCAGCAAGGGGACCGGGGCTCGCCCGCGTTCGTCCCGGCCGCGCAGCAGGACCTCATCACGATCGCTCTGGAGATACTGGCGCGGGATCCCGTCGCGAACGCTGCGACGTCGCAGCGCGACGCATTCCGTGAAGCATGTATGCAGCTCGCGCAAGCGGCGTCGACGCAGGCACGGGCACAGGCGCTTTCTCAGACGCACGGACGGACGCGGGTGCTGTCAGAGTTCATGCTCGAGACTCTGGCTCGGACGCAGGCGCAAGCTGCGGATAGTATTGAGGTGGTCAAGCGCGCGCTGGAACCCGTGGCGCAGAGCCTTCGGTCACAGATGAATGACACGCCGACGCCGTATGGCGATCTTCCTCCGTCTCAAATCCTTGGGCAGCAGGTCGTACCGGCCACCGCGCCGACGGTCTCTCCCGAAAATGGGCCTGTCCTGGCGCATGTTGGATCTGCCCAAAATTCGTCGCCTCCGCCAATTGAAGCCATTCCCCCATTGCAACATTCGGTATCGCCATCCCTGGCGGGGCTTGCGCCTGTCACTGGGGAGTCGGGCCATTCGAACTTGGCGGATGCACTTGTATGATATGTTCAGGTCCAAGTTTTCTAGCTTCACACGCACACGTTGGTAGGCGACCTTTCTTTGTTTCCTTGTTTCACTTCAGGTTTCAACACATGCATGCAACTCGCCATATCCTCACTTAAAAGTACATCTTACACGGTCTTCAAGTTCCATGAACACTTTCATACCCTTGTTATGTCGTGTCATCCTCACGCGCTGGTTCCAGTTCTTAATATAAAAGATGATGACCACGAGGAAGGGCCCATACTCGCCGTCGCAAGGCGCAATGATGGTGTGCCACGATGATGACCACAACGGTGGTACGGTCCATGGTATGCGCAAGGTACGGCTCGCGATGGAGTGCACTGCGCGTGCATTTGTCGAGACCGGCCAGGGCACAACGAGAGAGGGGACACGAAGGTGTTTACCTGGTTTTCGGTATAGGAAGAGGCAGAGAGCGGAAGACCGCGCAGTTGTGTTACTCGTATCGAGCAGAACGCGGTGGGCCGGCAACAAGGAGGAGACCCCTTGAGCTCGAGTATATCGTTTTTGGATTGGTTTATACTGTATTCCGGATCAAAGCTAATTTTATGGGCTACAGCTATGAAATGTGCGTAAAGTATCGTGTCGAGACAGAATTTGGGGTAAAACATGAACCTGGCTTCCTTTCGGGACAGTACTGTACATCGCTTGAGCATCCCCCTCAGAATTCTAGAGTTTCCCATGCCCCACGCGGAACGGTCGGAGCAGGCCATCCGAGTCCTTGCGGACATGGAAGAGTAGTTGCTGGTTCAAAACCTGGTTTCGCAGCGTATGGCCGACCTCTTCACCAAATGACACTTCCACCAAAGGCAGCAGTGGCCGCCTTGGTGGCCGCTGTAGAACCTTGGTGCAGGGCACGATATCTGGGATGTACCCCGGAATAAACATGGATCCAAAACCAAAAAAAAAAAAAAGGGCCGAAGGGGGTGGCGCAGAGCAGCGGAGAATCATGTGGTGCAGGCGCCCGCGTTGGGCAGGACACTGCGGGGGAGGAGACAACCTTACGGTACGGTAGGGCGAATTGTACATATTACGTAACGCTTGAAGCTTGTTGAAGTGACACCCCTTCTCTTGCCCCTTCTCGTCCCAGGGCACTGTAAGATGTGAAAACTCCTGCAAAGTAGACAAATGTTAGTCTCGTACCCGCCATTCTAGAGGAGGAGTGCAAGGAGGGAGGGGGCGGGGATCCGGGGGAAGCCGGGGAATGATGGAATATTATTGGCTGGGGGGGAATAAAGTTTTTTATGCCGATGATGCCGCCCTCTCCACCCCTTGCACAGTCCTCCTCTAGAACGTCTGGGGCATTTCATCCAGGAACAGGGGGTCGGTGACAAGAAGTCACACTCACGTGCTTTCACATGACCATTCTGTAATACATATTTGCTTATGCATCTGCGAGAACGAGACTAGGTGGCCTGGAAGTGCTGGTAATTGTGCCAGATAGTGTCCGGAGCATGATTTTCTTGCCAGACCCTACTACATTGACAGACCCACACCCTTTTGTTTTTTAAAATGATTGTATTCACACTTCATTCAGAGTAACGAGTCGATATACATAAGGGAGCATACGTCCCCACATCACTGCCGCCGCCCCGTCGTTGTCGTTGTTGTCACGTCTCCGTCTTCACGCTGCCGTTGTGATTGTGGTCGCCTTCGTTGCTTTGTTGTAGTTGCGTCATCTTTGCAGCCACAGCCGTCGTCGTCGTGGCCGCGGTCACTGAGGTTGTTCGTCACTTCGCCATCGCCTAGCTGTTGACGTCGCAGTCGTCGTGTTGTTGTCGTTATTGCCGCTGCCTCACCGCTGTCGTCATCGCCATCGTGACGTGGTCATTGCAGTCGTCTTCGTAGCCGCCTCACCACTGACGTGGTAGCGGTCATCGTCGTTGTGGTCACCTCATAGCGGTCATCACCCTCGTCGCATCCCCGCTGCCACCAGGACCGGCCATCTTCACTGCCCATGTCCTGATCATGGTTGGGGTTGCACTGTACAAACCCCATCTTGCATCGGCGGTGGCGTGGTGGTCCGGGCTCAGGTTGCGGTCGTACGCTGTAGCGTTTACCACAAACGCTTGCCTGACTTAGGCTTCGGAGTGAGTGGCGATCCTCTTGTTGTAGTAGTTGCGGTTGACTTGGGCTTGCGGGAAGTCTACTGGGTGGACTTGCAGATGTCCGTTACTGTCTTCGTAACTGTGTAGGTCGTCTCCCAAAGGTAGGTGTAGAGGCGGGCTTGGCACTATACGAAGGTCGTCCCAGGAGTCGTGGTCAACGACGTACAAGAATGTATAAGGGGAGGCGACTCGTGGGTTGAGGTAGAGATAGACGCGATGACAGATGCTGCCGATGGGATAGCTATCCACTTGTTACGGTAGATCAAGGATAAGTCACGAGGGATCCCTTGGTCTAGGGGATATGTCGGACGACTCACTTCAAGGGGGAGTACCCTGTAGAGCGGAGACTAGTAGTGGTATTGGAAGAAGACCAAGATACCGTTCTTGGTCTTCGCAACGCACTATTTATACAGATACTCGCGGGCTTTCAAGCGCCGCTCCAAGAGGTACTAGCCAATAGCGTAAGTAGAGCAAACCCTAGTACAGCTATCCTAGTGTGAGTCATCTCGAGTCATGATCCGATCCGTTATCGTATACAATCACATATGCCGGAGCTTACCCGGCTGACTGATCCTAACAAGTCCATGACGATATACTGCTGACGTGGTGTCATTCCCGTGACGTCAGTGTCCACTTCCAGGCCAAACGTAACATACGCAGCTGTGTTGAGGTTGTTACGATCAGGATCGCGGCGCGGGGCTGAGACATCATCGTGGTGGCCATCGCGCTTGTGCCTGGCATCGTCGAAGTGGCGGGCTGTCTGCACCATCGCACGCTCCACAGCAGCGAGAAGACTCAGGCTACGAGCACGACGGTACTGTAGCGGTGCGACTGCCGCGCTACGCCAAGTCAAGTGTAAAGTAAGTGTGAACTGTAAGGTGGCACACTCAACTTAGCGCGGAGACAAGTCACGCGCTAGATGTACAGTCACAGCGGATGGCGCAGAACTTATGAGGCCCTTGTACAGGACTCTAACTGCAATAGGTCACGCTGTGGCACGCTGAGTGGAGAACCAAGAGGACAAGTTAGATTGGAGGGGGTAAGGTAATACAGAGGGATACGCACCTGAGTGGAGAACCAAGAGGACAAGTTGGTTCCACTCAGGACGCTACAGGGAAGCTTATATACACTACTGCGGCTGAGTACGAACTGAGTCTGAACACTGTTACTAAGTGTATAGTAAGACTCCATGACTCAGGAGCTGACGCGTCGTGTCTATTAATAGCGCTATCTATTGTGCTGACTGATGCACTTGTCATAGCGCTTACGAGTGGCTCCACTTTGCTGAGTAAAACCTAATACAGCGAGTAAGCGTAAACTACTAAGCGTGTTCTGGCTTCTTCCAGAACCTTCCATAACCTTCCATCCTTATCTACCAATCAGAACTAACATACGTATAAGGGACCTAAGTCCCACGATCACGTGCACATGGGTGGCAAACCCTTGTGACTAACTCGAAGTCTCTGTACTTCGGCCCTTTATATCTCCCTTGTGTAAATCCGTATAAATACAGAAAAATAAGGAAAATAATACGCGTCCGTGACATCACCCCCCTCCTTAAGGGTCGACATCCGCGTTGGCCTCTGTGTACCTGTGAGAGGGTTGCCAAGGCAAGGACGCGTAAATGAGAGCCACTATTTTTCTAGGTGCGCCCAGGTTAGAGGAGTGGAACTCCTGTACTTTATCCGGGGCATGTGCTAGATTTCTAGCAGGTTCCCAAGTATCCTCGCCTTCACCGTAACCTTTCCAGCGAACTAGGTACTTAAGAGTACGACCAAAGAGTTTGCTGTCTCTTATATGGTCGACTTCGTACTCTTCTTCCCCTTTGACTGTGACGGGTTCGGGTGGAGGTGGCAAAAGCCCGTTAACTTCGTTTCCTTTGTAGGGGGAGAGGCGGTCTACATGAAATACATCATGGATCCGTAATGCAGGGGGGATTGCAAGCTTATAGTCGACGTCACTTAGGACTTTAGTGACTTCAAATGGGCCCAGCTGTTTGGGTCCCAGTTTGGACGACTGCTGGTGTATCTTTATCTGTTTAGCTTGCAACCAAACTTTATCCCCGACGTTGAAGACGTATGGCTTGTGTCTTTGTTCAACGTCTGTCTGCATTCGCCGTTTACTTAGGCGTAGAGCTGCCTCTGCATCCTTTCTTGAGGAAACTAAGTGTTGAAGACGCTTATCGAGCGTTGGAATACCAGTAGGCCTACCAGCGGGAATTGTGAAGTCAGGCGTAAAGCCGTATAGTAGCTCAAAGGGTGTGTGGCCCGTGGCTGAGTTGAGTCTACTATTGACTACGAATTCCGCTGTAGGGAGCAGGTCTGCCCAATCGTCCTGTCTCTTACTAATGAACAAGCGCAAGTAGACTTCTACTTCTTGGTTTTTGCGCTCTACCTGTCCATTAGCTTGAGGGTGATAGGCTGTAGTAAGACCTGCGTCTATTCCGAGTCGCTTGTAAAGTGCCCGCATGCTCCTTGCAGCAAACTGGGGTCCCCTATTGCTGATGACTTTGCGAGGGATCCCGTGCAAGGGGAAGACTTGTTCAAAGTAGATGGATGCTACCCCATCAGCCGTAATCTGAGAGGTCACAGGAAATAGGTGGATCTGTTTTGTGTAGTGATCCACTATGTTAAGGATCATATCCTTTCCTCGTGACATGGGCAGTGGACCGATTAGATCGATCCCGACTAACTGCCATGGGCCCTCAGGTACTTCTTGCGGCTGAATGATAGCTTTGGGGTGCAGATCTTTGCGATAACGTTGGCATCGATCGCATCCTTCTACGTATGAGCTTATGAAGCCTGCCATGCGTGGCCACCAGTAGTAGCGACTGACTAGCTCGATGGTTCTGTTTTTACCCGGGTGTCCTGTAGTAGTGCTGTCATGGCATGATTTTACCACGTCTCTACGTAGGGCACGGTCATTGGGTACATAGAGCTTTCCTCTATGGTAAACGAACCCGTCTTCTTCTTCCCACAGCGCGACTCCGTCTGTAAGGGCCTTAGGAGCAGTCTTTTGTAAGTTTTTAAGACCCTCTATAACTTCGGCTTCTTTAATAGACGCGAGTTTGATGCGGCTGCCTAGGGAGTCCACTTCTGGGCGGAAGTGTGCTTTGGCGGCATTGAGGAAATGCTTAGGTTGTAAAACCTGAACCTGGCGGTTATCCTCATTGTCCCTGATGTGGTCTTTTGAGAATCGACTAAGTGCGTCGGCTTGCATAGAGTCTCCTTTCTTATAAGTGATTTTGAAGGCGAAGCGGCTTAAATATAGCGCCCAGCGTGCTTGCCGGCGATTTAAGTCTTTCATGCTTGCCCACCATTCCATATTCTTATGGTCGGTGATTGCTTCAAAGGAGATGCCTTCGAGGAAGTGTCTCCAGTCCTCTAAGGCGCGGATTAAGCCGAGCATTTCTCTGTCATATATCTCGTAGTTGCGTTCTTCTTTGCTCATTGACTCTGAGCGATACGCAACTGGGTGCCAAAGACCGTCTGGGTACTTTTGAGTGAGTATCCCGCCAGTAGCAAATCCTGAAGCATCAGTCTCAACTCGCGTAGGGAGGTTTGGGTCGTACACCTTTAGAATAGGTTCTTGTACGAAACGCTCCTTTAGCTTGTCGAAGGCTTCCTGCTGTTCGGAATGCCAGTGCCACGGAGTATCCTTCTTCGTGAGGTCATGCAAGGGTCGGGCAATGGCCGCGAAGTCCTTGATGAACCTACGATAGAAGTTGGCGAACCCTACGAAAGCTCTAACTTCTTTGAGCGTCGTTGGTGTAGGCCACTCCCTTACTGCAGAGACCTTGCCAGGGTCCATCTGCACTTCTCTGGGACGGATAATCATCCCTAAATACTCCATTTCGCGTTTCTCGAAATCGCATTTCTCTGGTTTGAGATATAAGTCGTAGTCTTGGAGACGTTTGAGCACTTTGCGAACTATGCGACGGTGGTGTTCTAGGTCTCGGCTGTAGATGAGGATATCATCCATGTAGACTGCGACTTCTCCTTGTGCGATGAGATCGGCGAATACGGCGTTCATGAGGGCTTGGAAGGTGGCTGGGCTGTTCGTCATGCCGAAGTACATTACTTTTGGCTCGTATAACCCACGGTTAGTGACAATAGCACCTTTCCATTCGTCTCCGGCTCGGATTCGAATGTTATGATAGCCCCATCTGACGTCGAACTTTGTGAAGTATTCGGCTCCCTTCAACCGGTTGATGATGTCAGCAGCGAGCGGAAGTGGATAGCGGTTTTTAATGGTGATTTTGTTAAGCCGCCTATAATCCTGCACTAGACGTAACTTTCCGTCTTTCTTCTTTATAAAGAATACTGGTGAGGCCATCGGTGATTTTGATGGGACCAGGTATCCTTTAGAGATGTGCTCTTCCAGGAACTTATCTAGTTCCGTCTGCTCGTTTGGTGACATGGGGTACGATTTGACCTTCCAGTGCTTGACTGCATCTGGTTCTAAGTCTATAGCGTGATCCCACGGTTGATGCTCGGGGAGCCTCTGGGATTCCTCCTCAGAGAATACTTTTGCGAAGTCTCTATAGTGTTTTGGCACCATTTCTTCGAATGTTTTCTTAGGTTTGGCGGCTGTGGCTTTCTCTGCAATCTGCTGAGAGTATGTGAAGCCTGCCAGACAGAAAACTTCGTCTTGGGCGGTGTCTAACACTTTCTCCGCAAGGAGACGGCGACGTTCCATACGGTTCGCCATGATGCGCGTCACCTCTATCTCAAGCTCTGGTTGCGCTATTTCAGCGGTGGAGTTGAGACGCATTGTGCCTTCCTGCCAATCTATGTTGGGGTTCCGTAGTCTGAGCCAAGGTAGTCCCAATATGACGTTCTCTGGGCCTAGTGAAGTGACTAAGAAGTCATGACTGTCTTCGCTAGGGCTGACTTGTAGAGTAAGTCTAACTTTGTGGGTGATACTACCAGCTTCGTTGAGTGTCCCGTCGATATTGTATAGGGTGATGGGATGCTCAAGAGGAACCTCCAACATCTTGTGGCGGTCAGCGTACTTCTTGTCCAGGAACAACGAGGTTGCTCCGGAGTCTACCATTGCTGCTACTTTTACAGTACAATGACGTCCTTTTAAATACACAGAAATATGAAAATGTGATTTTTTATCTTTTGTTTCGGGAATAATAGTTGAAGACAGTGCTGCATCAGAAATCATCACGTGCGGCGCTGCTTCAAAAGAAAGTGGAGCAACAGGAACACTACTAATATTGTTCATCTCCGAGGCAGATGTAGATGTGGTTTCGGAAAGTCCAGAAAGAGAAACATCACTACTATCTAACTTACAGGTAGAGGAGGAAATTGTATGAATTACAGGAGATGAGTCCGAAACGAGGCGAGAAGAACGTAAACATATTTTACAACTACATGAAGCCGAGTCATCTACTGTAGAGGGGCCGGTCGCAGCTATACACGACCCCTTAGCTAAAAAGCCGCCCGAATAGCGTCCAGCTGTTCTTGTTGGCTTTTCATCAACTCCATTAACTTAGCTACGTCTACCTGTGGCGTCTTTGCTGGAGTTGTACTTGTTGAAGCGGCTGTTGCCGCGATATTCGAGGATGATGAAGGTAGGCTAGGGGATTCCGTAGTTGCTGCAGCTTTCGCTTTAGCTGGTTTCCCCATTTTCTTCACTTGACAGACGGTGCTCCTGTGTCCAACTTTTTGACAGTGGTTGCACACGTCTCTCTCGTGGTTGCCATCCTTCTTGACATGCTCGGTTGATCCACAACCATAGCACTTTCCTTTCATCCATTTCTGGTACTCGGCGATCGATTTGAAGATTTCCCCTTTCTTCTGAGTGCTTTGCTGACGCGCCGCGTCTACTTGCATGGCGTTAGGGTCCGGGGGGTGTGCGTTGTGAGATGTAGAGGGTTTCCTGCTCTTTTCGTTCTTGCGCTGACGTATGCGCAGGTCTATGGTTTGCACGGATTTCTTCAATTCGTCATAGGTTTTCTGGGGGAGGTTGGACCATGACAAGACGTCCTTGATGTCCTCGTTGAGTCCATCGTAGAATCTCGTGTGTAGGTCTGCCTCAGACCACCCAGTCTGCCCAGAGTACTGTTCGAATATTGACGTATAGTCGGCAACTGGTTTCTTTCCTTGTCTGACTTTCTTTAGCTCTTCTCGAGCTGTCTCTGTGACGTCCAGAGGGCTGAACCTGCGGTTGAACTGTTCGGTGAACCCTTTAAAGGTTCCTCCGAACGGAGTTCCACCTGCGTTGGCCTGCTCCAAAAATGGGAGGGCCCAGGTTTTTGCGTCTCCTTCCATCAAGTTGAGAGCTGCCGCGATCCAGCGGTGCTCATCGATGTACCATTTGCTGTCTACAGCATGCCAGGTATTCATGGCGTCTCCAGATGATCCTGCCCAGTTACGGAACGCGGCAAGGAAGTGACGGGCGTCTGTAGAGTCGCCTTTCCCATCCCATGCTTTGGGACGGGCCACTACTTCCTTCTGCTTTCCGGACGAGGGGCGACTCACTCCTATGGTTACTTGCGTGGTTAGGTCGGCGACTTGTTGCGCAAGTTGACCCATGGCGAGGCCTAATTGGTTGATGAGTGCTAGGCAGTCATCGATGGTGGGTGGTGGAACAGGAACTGGAGGGACTGTAGGGGGTAGTGTGGAACTGCCGGGGTTGCTAGCCATTTCGTCTAGCTTTTTCTGTCTCTCTTTTCTCTCAGCCTCTTCTTGTGCCTTTCGAAAGTCGTCTAGAAGGACGATCTGTTCGTCTGGCGAGATCTCGTCCCAGTCTTGGATACGAGAGATGAACTCCTTCTCTGCTTTAGTTGGGGGAGGGAGGGCGAACTTCGAGCGAGCTCCTTGTGGATATTGAGCTTGAGCTAGATGAGCCGCTTGCTTCCCCTTGTGAGGAGCCACGTTCGGATGGGGGAGGAGAAGGAAGGTGAGGGACTAGATTGGCTGCGAAACCGACTAGTTGCGGGGTGGTGTACCCAGTGTCTTCGACTATTCCGTACAAGCCGTACAACTTGAGGAGAGCTCTGCTGTAGTCCGGATCGAAGTAAATTGCCTGAACGTACTGTTCAGCAAGGTTACGGGGTGCTTCCTGTAGTTGGAAGACTGGGATTCGGATTACAATGTTGTTTTCGTCGAGTGCGTCTTCGCCTGACTGGGCGAGTGTTTCTTGGGAGGAGGAGTGTGCGGAGTGAAAGGATTCCGCGGAAACGGTGGAGGATGGTGAAGCAAATATGGGTGAGGGGACCCGGTCTTCTTCAGACTGGTGGTCCCGGAGTACGTGAAGCGATGCCGAAGCAGAGGCTTGTATTTCGGGGGTGGGGATAGGTGAGATGGAAGCTTGTCTCCTTCTGAAGACACTACGAAGACGGGCACGAAGGTTCGTGAATGCGCGAGGCAGTTTGAAAGATGGGATAGGTGGAACTTAAGACGACGTGTTACGACGAGCGCGAAACGCTAACTCGAAGGTGAATGGAATGCCCTATCAAGCAAGACCAATACACAGTGATTGTTTCACACTGCGCGAGGCTGTGGCGATAAAGGGACACTCAGGAATGGGGTAGGGATATGTGTAGAGCCACAAGGCTGTCTGCCTCAGTCTTCTCGACCTGTTGGCTGCCTCTCACGCCGAAGCGCTCTCAAACTTTTCTGTTTACTACGCGTACAGCTGTCGCAGGCTAGGCCTGGCTGGCTCAATGTCTAACTGCAGCTTATCTGGCGTGGTGACCAGTTCTGCAGCCAGTACCCGGATGTCGAACTGTGACCAGATACGACAAACAAGGGCAAGCACAATCTATGCCGATTTTACGGACACTAGAGTTGTACCACAAATGCACAGATTCTGCTTACGGAGGTCCACAGGCAAAGAGTGAGGTGGGTAACACAAGGGACTGATGGTCGTCAACCACCTAGAAGGGATAGTGATAAAACTGGTGAGCGCGGGGCTCAGGAGTGTAAAAGGAACTTGTCCTAATGTAGCGGTGCGACTGCCGCGCTACGCCAAGTCAAGTGTAAAGTAAGTGTGAACTGTAAGGTGGCACACTCAACTTAGCGCGGAGACAAGTCACGCGCTAGATGTACAGTCACAGCGGATGGCGCAGAACTTATGAGGCCCTTGTACAGGACTCTAACTGCAATAGGTCACGCTGTGGCACGCTGAGTGGAGAACCAAGAGGACAAGTTAGATTGGAGGGGGTAAGGTAATACAGAGGGATACGCACCTGAGTGGAGAACCAAGAGGACAAGTTGGTTCCACTCAGGACGCTACAGGGAAGCTTATATACACTACTGCGGCTGAGTACGAACTGAGTCTGAACACTGTTACTAAGTGTATAGTAAGACTCCATGACTCAGGAGCTGACGCGTCGTGTCTATTAATAGCGCTATCTATTGTGCTGACTGATGCACTTGTCATAGCGCTTACGAGTGGCTCCACTTTGCTGAGTAAAACCTAATACAGCGAGTAAGCGTAAACTACTAAGCGTGTTCTGGCTTCTTCCAGAACCTTCCATAACCTTCCATCCTTATCTACCAATCAGAACTAACATACGTATAAGGGACCTAAGTCCCACGATCACGTGCACATGGGTGGCAAACCCTTGTGACTAACTCGAAGTCTCTGTACTTCGGCCCTTTATATCTCCCTTGTGTAAATCCGTATAAATACAGAAAAATAAGGAAAATAATACGCGTCCGTGACAGGTACCAAAGAGGGTGCCTGGCGTAGCTCGTTGGTTTCACCTCTGCATGGGGGTGTGGTACACTGGGAGGACAACGGAACAGTACAGTATAAATTGAAGATTTGGATTCAAAAAAAATAAAGCAAGTTGCGTTGATTGTTGATTGACCAATGTGGGAAGCTTCTTTCCCACGTTCGCTCGCTCGCCCGATGACATTCTGTCCGACAACCCTCTACTGTATATCAGTTTTTTCCCTGTCTCTTCCTCTCTTCATCAGACCATCTGCCATCGCCTCCTCCACTTTCTGACCCCACCTGCAGCACACCTATTCTCTCCCCATAAAATGGACCCAAGGGTAGGATGTGCAAGCCCCAGAATGGGAGAAAAGATACGCATATTATTATTCATATCTTACTGAAACATTCTGATTGACTGCCGGCCTTCCCACTGCCATACAATCGCTGTGGCATGATCACAGTCATCCACAGCACAGAGACAACATCACTGCTAAGATGGTGGCGACGCCCTGACGACAGTGGGATAGTGCAGAAACGACACTAGCAGCGGCAAGGGGGAGGAGGTGGTGCAGTGACTGATGAACAGTATACATGGAGGGGATACTCACAGTGGCAAAGGTGACTGTGGTGAGATATCAGAGTAGACTGGAAGCAGCAACAGAGTAGTTCTTGCAAGTGAAGCAGATAGAGTGTCTGGCACACAGCAGATGAGAACTGGTGTTTATACAACAGAGGGAGACATACCTGGCACACAGCAGATGAGAACTGGTGTGGTGCCAGAGCGTACATGGTACTCTACTTATACTGCTACAGGGAGTGACGGTAGTAACACAGGTCACAGTAAATACAAGGAGCGTTGTTCTACAGAGGGACACAAAGGAGTGTGCAGAAGGAGAACAAAAGCGCAAAGAACAATAGAAGTCTAGACTGATGATATCATAGTGACATCACAATAAAGATAGAACAAAAGGAATCAGTACAAGGACGAAATACAATAGGAGTCCAGAGGAGTCCATCATGTCATTGTACAGTGATGTCATAGATAAGAAAATACAATAAGTCCGAGATTGTAAAGATCATAATGATCTAATCTACATGTCCTGTATATCTAATCTAAAGCAGTCCGTTATCTGCGTGTCCATACAAGCCGCTAAGTGCGCGCGGGTCACTTATCAACATCTCCCCGTGATCAGCAATCTAGGAGTTAGCACAAGCCCATGTCAACATTGTGTTGTTGGAGCAGGGTGCGCGCGAGCGACTTAGTAAAGCCGTCTGCGACCATTTCCAGAGTAGGGGTTCTAATAAGAGTGATGGTCCTCTTTTCGATGTATTCCCTAATGACATGATGCCTAATGGCAATGTGCTTCGATCGCCTCCCAGTGACAGGGTTCAAGGCCAAGTCAATGGCACCCTTGTTGTCACCATGCAGTGGGATGGGGTCGTCGACCTCGTACCCGAGTTCCAAAAGGAAGCTCTGATACCAAGCGGCTTGGTTGGCCGCATCGGTCATGGCCATGTATTCCGCCTCTGTAGTGTTTTGGGCCACTGTCTTTTGCTTTCGCGAGGACCAGCTTATTGCACCATTGGCTAAAAGGAACACATAACCCGAAGTGGAGTGTCTGTCGTCAACCTGGTCACCCAGGGAGGAGTCAGAGTAGCCAACAAGGCCGTCTCCACTGGCGCCATCGTAGACTATCCGCATATCCACAGTGCCTGCTAAGTAAGCCAGGACATATTGCGCAAGCCGCAGATGTTGGGGGGAAGGATTCGCTGCATACTGCGCCAGACGTGACACAGCGAAGGAGATGTCTGGTCTAGTACCAATCTGAACGTACAGCAGACTACCAATGAGTGACTGGTAGTGCGTAATGTCAGAGGCAGTAGCCTGACCCGTATATTTATGAAGGTGCTCGTCAGCACCAGCGGGCAAGGGTGTGGAGTGTGGAGTGGCATCAGTCATGCCAAAGCGTTTAAGGACATCCTTGACATAGCCAGACTGGTCTATTTCGATGCGTCTGAGGGAGCGGTCGCGCACAATGCGCATACCTAGATATGACTCTATCTCCCCGAGATCTGTCATCTCATAGCGCTCAGAAAGATCTGACTTAAGACGCTTGATTCTCTCCAGGGAAGCACCCAGAATAGTGATGTCATCAACGTAAACGATAACGAAGAGTGGTCCATCCCCCTCTCGTTGAGGCAACACATATACGCCGGCATCGGCAAACGTCCGCTTAAAGCCGAGTGCAAGTAGCACTCCATGGAATTGCAAGTTCCATGCACGGGAGGCTTGTTTGAGACCATATATCGCCTTGACTAGGCGACACACCTTCGTCTCTGCACCAGTGGTGATGAACCCTTGTGGTTGCTCCATGTAAATCTCCTCGTCAAGCACGCCATTGAGGAACGCAGACTTGACATCCATCTGATGGATGTGCCAGTCCTCCAGCGCGGCCAACGCCAGAAGTAATCTCAGCGACTCGAATCGTGCGACGGGAGAGAAGGTTTCATCAAAATCAATGCCAGGGATTTGCGTAAACCCCTTAGCCACCAAGCGAGCTCTGTAGCGGCCATCCGCTTTGAGCTTGAAGACCCATTTGGATTTTACTGCCTTGCGATTAGGCGGGAGATCTACTAACTCCCATGTGCCATTCTTGGCGAGCGCATCCATCTCATACTGACACGCCGTTGTCCACTCACCTGCATCCACAGACCGCATGGCCTCTGCATAGGATGCAGGATCTCTTCCCACATAAGCTGCAGCTAACAGCTCTGCAAACCCCAGCCGTCTACCACGTGTGGCCACATTATCCGCTGTGAAGTAGCGGGGATTGGGCACTGGTGCACGGGCAGAGCGTCTTGGTGCATTGTCCATCTCACGTAACAGCTGACTACGCTGTGCGCGGTCCTCAAAGCCACCAGGCATATCTGGTGAGGGAGGAGGGACATTGCGCATAATGCGCGTTGCACTTTGACGCGGTGGTGGGGAAGTCAGAGGGGGCTGCTCACGCTTAGGTGTGACAGGAAGAGTGGGTGGGGCAGGTGGTGGTGGCGTGTGTGGGCGCTCTTGTTTGGGGTCTAAAATGTCTTCGACATCCTCCTCACTACTGTCAGAGTGTGTAGGGGAGGGTGCTCGCTGTGGTGGTAACGCCGACGTGCTAGATACAGCAATTACTGGTGTAGGTAGTGGTGGTGAGGCCACTTGAGAAGGTGGTGGGTGTGTCTCAGCACCCTGGAGAGACGGGAAGCTACTCTCGTCGAATGTCACATCCCTGGACAAACGGACAGAGCGGGTTTGGCGGTCCCAGAGCTTATAGCCCTTAGATTCGGGCTCAAACCCAATAAGCGTGACCTCAATGGCCTTCGCATCCAATTTGCGACGCTTATCAGCGGGTACGTGCATGTACCCCTTGCATCCAAAGATGCGCAAGTGTGAGACATCTGGTACCTTGCCAGAGTACCAGAGCTCATAGGGTGTGCGCCACTTAAGCGTACGGGTGGGAGAGCGGTTATAGATGTGTACCGCAGTGCTCATAGCATGCTCCCAGAAACCTTTAGACATGCCTGCTGTGTGTAGCATGGCCATTGCCTTATCCGTAATGGTGCGGTTAAACCGCTCGGCTTTCCCGTTCGACTGTGGTGATCCTGGCATCGTAAGGTGATGCTCTATCCCTCTCTGCTTGAGAATGTCCTGTACTTGGCTCGCCATGTACTCGCCTCCGCGGTCAGAGTGGAGTGCGCGCAGTTTATGGGACGTCTGGGTTTCACCCCAGGCCAAATACATCTGCAGCGCTTTCACAAACTGATCCTTCGACTTAATAAAGTACACCACTGCATGCTTGGAGTGGTCGTCTATGAAGGTGGCGGTGTATGCGGAGCCTTGTAGGGACTGAGTTTGCATTGGACCGGCGAGGTCACTGTGTACAATCTCAAAGATACGGGTTGTCCTTTTGGTGGAGGACGCAGAGAAAGGTTGGCGAGTGGATTTACCCAACTCGCACCCACGACACACAGCAGTATGCGTGGTAGAGCTGTCAATGTCCATGCCAGTAGTGGCAGAGGGACCATACGACTTGAGAGCGGCAGAGGAGATGTGTCCCATGCGCTGATGCCAGATATCAAGAGTGGTGGCAGTACTTTTGACGTGAGCATTGAGGCCAATGCTTGAAGCGTCCAACCAGTAGAGGTTGTCCTCCAAGTAGCCAACAGCTACACATTGCTTTTTGACAGATATTTTAAACGAGCCACTGTCAAAGGCCACTTCCGCACCCTTTTGTGCTAAGGCACGCGTCGACAAGAAGCGTGTCTTCACCTGTGGAAGATGTAGCACATTGCTGAGGGTGATGGGAAGGCCCTGGCTCGTAGTGAAGACGACGGAGCCTACACCAACTTGGTCGATTGTGGACTTGTCCCCAAGGCGCACAGCACCTTTGCACGGGGTATAGTCCTTGAAGTCAGACCGATGTGGTGTGATGTGGTGTGTGGCACCACTGTCCATCATCCAACGCACACGCGAGGCAGCATACAAGGCAACTCCAACTGTATTGTCCGCCCAGTTAATGGCGGGCTCATCATCGACCTCCTTAATGGAGGCGGTGGTAGGTACTAATACATGAGAGTTGGCAGCCTTGTTGCCGGTGTCCTTCAACTTCCCCGCAGCTTCATCCTTTTTCCTCTGCCTACAGTCAGGCTTGATATGCCCCTTTTTGTTACAGTAGTGGCAGGTAAGTTGAGAGTGGTCTCTCTTCTTACGTGGGCCACTGCTGGTGGGCCTAATGGGGGCAGCCTTGTTGAGGGAGGAGCCAGAGGGGCCAGTACGACGCGCCTCCTCGGAAACAATGCGTGCAATTATTTCAGCGTGCTTTAGTTTGGAGGGGGCGCCACTGGCGAGGATGGTAGATGCCAGAACCTCATAGGAGGCTGGCAGGGCGTGGAGAAGAATAAGACAGAATTGGGTGTCAGTGACACCCATCTGCGCGTTGGTAAGGCCGACTCGCAGCTCATTGAGCTTGGCCAACTGAGAGGCCATGGGTGCGGAGTCGTCAAGGCGGGCTTGGGTGAGTTGGATCCACAGATTAAATATGGTGGTGCTGCCGCTAGCACCAGCATAGACGTCCTTCAGCTTGTCCCATTTTGACTTGAAGGTGGGATAGGAGAGAGGGTCGGCGACGAGGGAGTAGACGTCGGGTTTGAGATAGAGGCGGAGGTACGCCTTTGCCCGACGCTGGACAGAGTCCCACTCATCAGAGGTGACTCCAGAGGGAGGGACCTGGAGGTAGAACACGTCCTCCGCTTCGTGCAGCGTGAGGATGGCCTCCAAGGTCCCAGACCACTCGTTCCAGTTTGATCCGTCAAACCTGCTGAGGTGGATGCCTGAGGGCATGCCAAATGAGTTGCCATACGCGGCGCCCAGACGTGTGGAGGGTGAGGACCCAGTGGGAAAAGGGGGGAGTGAGCCCCCTGCTGTGCCTGCAGCCGCACCGGTGGCTCCAGTGGGCGAGGCAGCACGAGAGGAGTGTGTG
The DNA here is from genome assembly GCA_021525775.1 of Lactarius deliciosus. Lineage (NCBI taxonomy): Eukaryota > Fungi > Basidiomycota > Agaricomycetes > Russulales > Russulaceae > Lactarius > Lactarius deliciosus. The sequence goes on from JAKELK010000222.1 coordinate 79,242, forward strand.
GAAGACATGGGGATGATTTATCTATCGCCGAGGAGCAGTCAGCGACAGTGCTTCATAACAGTTGCAAGATATGGGGGTAGACACTCCTGTCTGTGAATCTGTAAGGCCAGAATGCTAACGCATCCTGCCTCCTGTGGTATGCCAGTGATACAAGGGCTAGGCCCAGGTTGGAAAATCCCTTTGCCATACTAGGAGCCAGCTGCCAGCCAGGATGTGTCTAAGACACGGCTCACTAGTTTGCGTCAGGGGGATATGATATGGTATCTTTCAGAGCCCAAGGCTGTCTACCTCAGCCTTCTCGGCCTGTTGGTTGCCTCATCGCCACAAGTGGCTTCACTGAATCCTTTCCCATTGCCGCTACAAGGCAGGAGTCTGGTTGCAGAACACCATAAGGTGAACACCCCCCAGAGTCTGAACCAGGTTTTACACTCCCATGGTGAGGAGATCCTGCGCCCAGTGTGGAGCACCAGAGACAGCTGGCGCTAAGCTCCACAATACACAGCCCAGTGGGCCATGCACACCTGGATATGGATTAAGGGGCTACCAGATCCAATCTCCTTGCGCATAGCGCAGGGGCTAGGAAAACAGTGGGGGTGAAAGTAGGACTACTGGGCAGTACATGTACAGGAGGTTCCTCAGCAGTGACAACTGACGCCTCAGTGTCCACTGCCTTGGGCAAGGCTGGTGAGGCCCCAGACAGACCTTGACCTGGTGTGTGATCCTAGGAACACAGTGACCAGCCAAGTGGAGTGGCTTGGGCACCAGGGCCCATAACCTGATGAACAGTATACATGGAGGGGATACTCACAGTGGCAAAGGTGACTGTGGTGAGATATCAGAGTAGACTGGAAGCAGCAACAGAGTAGTTCTTGCAAGTGAAGCAGATAGAGTGTCTGGCACACAGCAGATGAGAACTGGTGTTTATACAACAGAGGGAGACATACCTGGCACACAGCAGATGAGAACTGGTGTGGTGCCAGAGCGTACATGGTACTCTACTTATACTGCTACAGGGAGTGACGGTAGTAACACAGGTCACAGTAAATACAAGGAGCGTTGTTCTACAGAGGGACACAAAGGAGTGTGCAGAAGGAGAACAAAAGCGCAAAGAACAATAGAAGTCTAGACTGATGATATCATAGTGACATCACAATAAAGATAGAACAAAAGGAATCAGTACAAGGACGAAATACAATAGGAGTCCAGAGGAGTCCATCATGTCATTGTACAGTGATGTCATAGATAAGAAAATACAATAAGTCCGAGATTGTAAAGATCATAATGATCTAATCTACATGTCCTGTATATCTAATCTAAAGCAGTCCGTTATCTGCGTGTCCATACAAGCCGCTAAGTGCGCGCGGGTCACTTATCAACAGTGACAACGATAATTGGCAGCGTTAGTGTGCAAGGACAATGATGAAGGTGCAGGGCGGGTAGTGACGACGGACGACAGGTGGGTGCTCCTGTGTGGTGATGGCAGCGGCGGCAGGATAGTACAGCAACAACGATGACAACAGTGGGACAATGCGGTGACGACGAAGAAGGCATGAGGAAAACCAATGGCAGCTGGTGGGGTGCTCTCGTTGATATTATAGCTCATGAGTCAAATTTGGTCAGTCATAGCACACGTTGAGGACGCGTTTGATCATGTGACTAAATTACTAAGCCCACGCGATGTGACTGCCTGTCACCGAGCCCCCGTTCCTGGACGAAATGCCCCAGATGTTGTATAGCCCTTGTGCACGCGTGCCTCAACGGGCGCTATCAACGGCTGGATCCGAGACTAGGATCACAGTGGACTATTATTTTCCAGCCCATATGATGTTATTAGTAGGGGGTCAAAACTTTTTTTCCCCCCAAAACTAAACCGGCTGGTGCACGTGAGTATTTTGAAATGCCAAAGAGGTGGTCGTCTTCAATTCCATGAAGACTTTCATACCCTTGTTATGTCGTGTCATCCTGACGCGCTGGTTCCGGTTCTTAATATAAAAGATGATGACCACGAGGAAAGGCCCATACTTGCTGTCGCATCGGCGCAATGTTGGTGGGTAACGATGATGATCACGACGGTGGTGCAGTCCGTGGTGTGCGTGGGGTCTGGCTCGTGATGGGGGAGTTCGCTATGCGCAGTGATGTGTGCATTCATCGAGATCGACACAGAGGCAGAACACAGTGAGAATGGTGACCACGAAGGTATCTATCTGACTTCTGGAATAAGGCCACGCCATGCATGTACCGCGACCTGAGCACGGGCGGCTGCTATTGGACGATGTCAGCGAAAGGGGAAGGAAGAAGTTGGTGCCAGCCAGTCGGTGTCACCGGTGACACGTGTCGACCTTGTGTCGACCTTACTACAGTACACTGGGTCCAACATGATGCCGGCTTCTTTTAGCCTGCTGCCCCAGTCGCTTAAATCCCTCTTGCTTCTTTGTCTTCGAAGAGAGGTCATTTCACTCTAATGCACTGTAAGCGAATACATTGTGAAACCGATCTGATTCTGTGCTTTGAGCATTCTGTATGTGCGCCGGAACATATGCACAAAGATAGTCAAAATGACCTGCTCTTCATCTACCCATCGCGAGCAAAAGAACCATAATAACTGTGCAGAGTGCCTGGCGCAATGTATTCCTGTAAATCCGCTGCTTTTTACGACATCATTGCCACTATATTTATGATTGCCCAGCTTGCTTTATCATAGAATGGAGGCAACGATACCACCTCTTTGAAGGAAATTACCTCCAGCCACTCTTCTGGGGCCATCTTCTCTATGTATATCACCTGTGCACTCAGGTTTTACAAGGAAGATGTGGAGAATTGGAAGGGAGGTGCAGATGACATCCTCGTTTTTGTACGCTTCCGAGCTGCTCCAACCATGACGACTGTCGTTTGCTCACGGGGCTTCCGCTTTTCAGACGGGCCTCTTCTCCTCTACGATAGCTACTTTCATCGTCATCAGCTACCAGAACTTGCAGCAGGATCCCGATGTCATCACACAGTTCCTCCTCGCACGGATACCCCGACAACTCTTCAACGCAAGGAGACCACCTGCTGATGGCCCCAACACGGCCCTTGGGGAGTAGACGGCCCAAGTCGCGCCCCACGGCCCTGGAAGCTCTCGCTGTGAGAGTGCCCAGCAGTGGACCACGCGTCGACGTAACAGCAGTGGCCCCCTGGGAAGTCCCCAACTGGGCAAACCGGGTTGGCTACATGGGTGTCATAAACCCGGAAACCCGAAAAGCTTGGACGCACGACCTGCACAGGGCCGCCGAAGGGCTGAGTATAGCGGTCATACACGTCGTCAGTACCCTGACAAACATTGGACGAGACGACGGCTCAGTGGTAGGTGGTGCCGCGGCAGCCTGCTCAGTAGGAGGGAATGAGTGGGCGGGGAACGCGTGGACGCTAGGGTCAAAGGTGACCCAGTTTGACGCAGACGCTTTTGGCATCGCCAAGACCGCCGAATCGCTGGCCATCTTCTACGCAGCTGAGGAAGCACCCCCTGACTCCATATACATCATCTCCAACAGCGCACCGGCACTGCTGGCAGTCAAGAACCCAAGAAACAAAAAGGCGCATCATCACTCTCTCATGTTCCATCAATCACTCACGTCCTTGTGCTTGAACCACAGAAACACGCGGATCACCCTTGTGTGGTCCCCGGAAGACACCAGCCTGGAAGGCCGAACAATGGCGCAGGGATTGGCAGCGGAAGCGTGCCGACGTGGTCATCACCGCGATCTGAACCGCATCCAATCGGCTGCCTATCAGAAGGACCGGGCGCGCCAGATTGCGTTCATCAACTGGGGCTCAGAATGGCTCATCCAGCAGACGCAGCGCGGCTATCTGGAGCGCGGCTGGTGGCCCTCTGACTTTGGGGAGCAAACATGGGTCTGCACCCACCCCCCACCCAAAGCGACCCCGTCCTTCACATACGCCAACACCCTCCCCCGACCTCCAGACGGTGGAAACCACCCGCTTTGGAGAGCGGCCACAGCAAGGGAGAAGGACGACAGAGGACGTCAGACTGGGCGCCCCCTGTACACCCGGAAAACCACGTCCACGGCCCTTCAGCTAGCGGTCGACCACACTTTCACAGGCACCTATGTGATTAGGTTCAGACCGGGTGACCCAGAAGAAGCCTCAGCGTGCCCCTGCGGGGCGCTTTTCAAAACGGATATACACATCCTCTACGACTGCCCACACCAGTTGATCCCCGTCGCAAGACACCTCTCCCGCATTGTCTACAATGGCATCAGAACACCCTACGGCGGCCTATACCGCTCCAAAAACTCACACCGATTACTAACCTTTCTACAGTTAAGCGGAGCAATGTCCAAGCCCGATCCCGGCCCTGTGACCGAGATGTCACCCGAACCCGATTGAGAAGTTGGGAACATGCGGGGCTCGCAACGTTCGGAGAAAGGGAGCCTCACCCCCGGGAAGATAGGGGGAAAAGAAACTCTCGGCGTCTGACGCCATGTTCAACTACTCTGCGACTTAACGCCTAAACACTATAGCCTGCCTGCAACGGCAGGCTCCGATACGGTCTACCTACCCACTGTCCCCGGTAGTTGCGCCAACCTACTACTGCCAGGGAGCACCTTAGCGTTACCCAAAAACCCTTAGTGTAGCCTGTTCACACTGCGTCCGGTCTGGGCCTATGGCCTATCAGCCGGAATATAAATGGATCCAAAAAAAAAAAAAAACTCTTCAACGCAACCACCAACGGTACCAGTCCCACATCAGCAAGACGACACTCACTTAATTTTTTGCTTATTCAAGTAATAAGTGATTTAACCACCCCTAAGTAGGAGTAAGCGAGCATTAAGAATAGCCGAGGTTCAAGTCAGTTAAGTAAATAAGTAGATTCGATTCCTGAAATTGGGCTTAATTTTTCGCTTATTCACAGCTGAGTCCGTCCTTATTTATTAAACACCTGGCTTATATTTCAAGCAGAAAAGATTGGGTCTATTATGTGTATTCGGAACGACTACAATACATGGTTTTGATCCCCCCGCATGCCCGAGTACTTCTACAAACTAAGGTACTACCTCCTGCTGCGCAGGGCAGACTCTCCTTCTCCCTCTCCATGGACCCGTGAGCGTGTTGAGGTGCTGTGGACGGGTATCAGTTGGCACACTGGTCTTGGCACTGGTCATGACAGCTCGAAGCCATTACCTCATGAAGAGACCAGCCGTTGTTGTCACTTCGAGGAACCAGGGATTGTCATCGTTGCTTTGAGGGTAGGGGTGGTGTCATCACCGTTGCATTGAAGGGATGCCGCTGCCACCCACTGAGTCACGGAATGTCCCATTCCCTGCTAGCTTGGCCCATGTACAGGAATAGCACTTGTCTTGCATGAACTCAGACACAAGAATCAGTGACGTTCGACAAGAGGTACAATGAAAACGCACCTCCGAATTCTCTTCAACTGAGTAGGACGGTACGGTGTCCCCACACAGCGTGCGGGGCGCAGAACATGAGCTAAAAGGCCAAAAAGAAAAAGAAAAAAGAACCTTGTGGCAAGCTCAATTTTGACCGGTGACAATGGCAAGAGACTGCAGTATGGCAGAGGTTAGTAGGAAGCACAGAAAACAATAATATAAATACATACAACGTGGCGGCAACGGCTCAGACAGGCTTGAGTTTGTCGTCAGCCTGTGATAGAAAAGTAAAATAAAAATAAACAAAATTACCTGGTATCGTCAATGACATGGGCTTGATGGTGATGGAGAATGTCTTGGAGAATGTGGTGGTTTTACCTGTGTCGGACTGGGCTTGGCGATGACACCACGGCCTTGTGTCATGGGGAGGATTGTATTGCAGAGGGTTTTTGAAGACCAGTCAGTCGTCAAATGCGGGGATGAGTGTAAACAAAACAACGTACTGTCAAAGGTTGGATGAGGCTGGTCAGGCTTTGGGGGTGAAAACAATGCTTCAAATGTCAAGCAGAAAGCAGCAACATACACAGTGCGTGAGTGTGGGACAAGAGCGACAGCGGAGGCGAGACGTGTTGATTGTTGATTGTCGAAATTTTGAACTCCGTTGTAAGGTCAGCTCGCCTATTTCGCCTATCTCTCAGCCACCTGCAGCCACCCAGATTCCAAGTCAAGTTGTCGCTGCTTCACGATTTCGGTCTCAGCTTGCTCATACGCTACTCAGCCTTAATCGCTGTTCCTGCCTCTGTCGTCGTTCTCAATGTATTTCATATGTACCGTGTTCTCCTCCAGTCCGCGGACATGTTTCTGCGCTTCCTCAGCTGCAGCACATGAACGACGCATATATGATGGGCATGTGACAACAGATGACGGGTGGACGCGTGCACCATAGCGGTGTTCCTCCTCCCCCACGAACACCTCCTCTTCCTCGAGCACCGCGATGCGGCTCTTCAGGCTCTCGTACATCGCAGCGGGGCCATCGGCGGCGGATCCTTCATTTTCGACTTGCCATTCATGGCGGCTCCGTGAGGCTGACGCACCGACCCGGACGGCGGGCTTACCATCGTCTCTCCCGTATCACCCGCCCCTGCCACCTTGGCCGCAGACACAGTAGACACTTGCTCGATGCTACCTGATGGCCTTGCCTGCTCAGCCCCGCCTCTCATCCGCATCGCTCATCCTAGTGTCAACCTCCACTTCCTTCCATCTTCATCATGATTTCTTCTGTTTCACTTTACTATCTGAGATTCACGACTCACCAACTACCCTGAGCCACCCGCAAGACACCATCGGAGCCCGCACTTGACGGCGCCCCATCGTTGGACTTGGAGTTAGATTTGTATTGTCGTGCGTTGTAACGCCACCACGGGGGCGTTAAGTACGACGTGTACTTCGTAAGTCAATCGGGATCGGAAAGGCGCGAGTCAGTCAAGACTCAGTTCGATGATGAACAAGTACTACTAGGCCTCCCAGGGGCACTAGAGTAATAGCGGGAGATGGGGCTCAAGCGTAGAGGCGAGCGAAAACGTGGACTCAAGCGCACAGGCGAGTCAAGCAGAGTTTGTGAGGCAAAGACAACGTGGTATTACACAAGAAGTCAAGTCTACTGTACAAGCTAGGTAAAGCGTGACTTATATACTAATACAGGATGTTTGCGAGTCGCAAACATATGGCGCGATCCTAGGATACTGGTCCTAGAGAGCTAACAAAGGGAAAGTATGAATAGGGAACAAGGGAATTCCGCGGGACGACGCATGCAATAGAAGTTGTCAGCAGGTTCTGGAAGTCGCGCCATGGGGCGTCGGAACGGTCATACGGTGGGTGCGAGCTAGAAGCCAGAAAGCGTATCGAACCGGATCGTATCGTAAAAGTACAATGGGTGCGTGATAGGAAAGAGAGACACAACATGGAGGTAAAATCGTAACATTACCCCCCCATCAGACTTGAAGTCGCCATGACTTCAACTAGTCACTGGTATAAGCGTAGTCCTCTTCGGCCGGTATGTTCGACGGAATGGGAGACGGAGTGCAGGGGCAGATGTGACGACGGAGAAACATGAAACATCCGTGCTCACCGCAGTCCCGACACTGCTCGTACATTGGGCACTTAATCTCCTCGTGCCTCGCGTCGTGTCGCAGACACTTGCTGCACCACCTGGGGCGACTGTCTGGGTCAACATACGCGGGGGACATGGGGGAGAGCCTGTGAATAAGGCAGGTGTTAGATCGGTGAACTCGGCTACCGCACCACTTGCACGGCTCGCACTCTCATCGGTCCAGGCACTGAGCCACCAAATGCTCGGTGGACTTGCACTGAAAGCACCTGCGCTGCCGCTGGCGGCCTTCTCCTTGAAGGCGCGGCATTTCGCAAGGTCCTCCGAGGTGTGGGGGAAGGGGGGTTTGCTCGGGTGTTCCCCTAGGGCGCACTGGCTTCGCATGAAGCTCTGCGTATTTGTTGGATATGAGGGGGATGGCCCGAGCGTATTGCAATCGCTTGCGTACGCCAGCGAGGTCCATGTCAAGCCTGAACTCGTCCTTAGTCAGCTCAGACTGGAGACGCCGGAGATCTGATGCCCACGTCTGTATCGCGTCCCTGCACACCAAACACTCGCGGAGGCGGGACACCTCAGCGTGAAGGCGGGGACTTCGCAGCTCTGCAAGCACCTCGTCGAGTACGATAGCGCGGGGGTCGTGAGGGTGGAACATGTCTAGTTGGTTGTTGGTGATGTGCTGAGGGAGTTGGTCGCCGTATACTGAGTTAAGGAAGACCTGAGAGATGTAGCAGGGGTGGCCCTTCCCCATAGTTCCGACGACCTCCTGATAACTTTTTCGATAGTAGATGAAGCAGGCGGTTTGTAGTGGGTGGTCAACTCCGCCGATCAGGAGTAGGAAAAAGGTAGGAGAGGTGGGGTCGTTGGGGAAAAAGGGGAGGCCGGGGTCAACTGCGTCCTCCTCTTCGTCCTCATCATCGAGGAGAGCGAGGGCGGGGTTTGGCTCGGCGACACGTAGTTGGGGAATAGGTGTAGGAATGTGGTCCATCCCCGCGGGGAATTGCGGAGTCGGAATATGGGTCGTGTCAATCATCGAAGGTTCAAGAGGGGGTGGTGGCGTAAGAGAGTATGGGATTGGCCCATCGTGCACGACGACAGGCGTGTCGACAAGCGGGGGTGAAGCTGGTGAGGGTTGGATAGTCGGGACAGTGGGGGGATTAGGTGGTGGTGCCGGGGTGAGTGGTCTCTCAAGCTTAGCAAGGGCTTCCAAGATCAAGACAAGGATAGGACGTGGAGGAGAGCTAGGGACTACTGAGTGCGGCGTGCTACCGTCTACGTCGGATGGGACACCAAGGTCCTGTGATGGTACTGTTAGATTCTCGAGGATAACCTCGACGGGGCGGCGAGCGGGAATGGTAGAGACGATAGGGGTGGAGGTCATGGTGGAGATGGGGATGGGGAGTGATGGGCGTTGAGGGGGCGTCATTTATATCTTTCGTCCAGCCCCATCGGCGGTAGGATTTAAGTGATAGAAGTCGGTGATAAGCTCTGAGGCATGTCGTACGTTCTCGAGCGGTTCCCACGAGCTATCGCTTATGGGAAATCCTTTCCACTGAACTAGGAATTGAAGTTTGCGCCCTCGTCCATGCAGCCTCAACTGCAGAATGCGCTCCACTTCGAACTCTTCTTCTCCATCGATGAGGTCAGGTGGAGGTCGTGTGAAGTTTGCGCCATGTAGTTCCGTCTCCTTGTATGGGGTAAGGAGGTTGGCATGGAACATGGGGTGAATCTTCCATGTAGCGGGGAGTTCCAATTCGTAAGAGACGTCCAATAGAACCTTTTTAATGCGGAAAGGTCTGTGGCGCTTCGGGCCGAGTTTGGCGGTTGGGTAGAAGGTTCGCAGATTCGTACCTTCTAGCCAGACTTGGGCTCCTTCCTGGTATGGAACAAAGCGCGTCTTCCCTCGTTTCATCATCAAGTCTTGCGCATGCTTAATGCAGTCCTGCGCGTGTTGCCGTCTGATGACCATCTCTTCTAGACGCTGTTCGACGGATGGGGATGTCGTAGGCTTTGGTGTCCACATGGTGCGTGGTTCCCAACCCATGATAAGGGAAAAGGGGGATTCTTTTGTGGTCGCGTTTGGCCAGGCGTTGTGCGCGAATTGCGCGACTGGCAGCGCTTTGGCCCAGTTGTCCTGCTGCACGTTGCTCCAGTGTTGTAAATATTGCTCCAGCCACTGGTTCGTGCGTTCTGATTGTCCATCTGTCTGTGGGTGGTAGGCAGAAGAGATATTTTGACGGATGCCGAGGACTTTACAGAGGTTTTTCATGAAGGCAGAGGTAAATCGGGGGTCTCGGTCCATGATAATCTTTCGGGGGATGCCATAATGCGGGTACACGTGACGCAGATAGAGTCGTGCTACTCCTTCTGCGGTTATTGACTCGTGACAGGGGATAAAGATGGCTGCTTTCGAGCAGTCGTGGTCTGTGATTGTCAGGATGGAGTCATACCCATCGGACACTGGGAGTTTCGTGATAAAGTCCATGGCTACGACTTCAAATGGTTCGGCATCTGGGTCTGTGGTGATGGGGAAGAGGTGTGGTTTTTGTCGGTGTGTGTTAATTTTGTTGGCTTGGCATGTTGCACAACCTTTGACGTAGTCTTCCACATCCTTGCACATGTTGGGCCACCAGTAGTCGCGACAGAGAAGTTCGAAAGTGTTTGCGATTCCGGGGTGTCCCATAGCGGGAGTATCGTGGAAAAAGGTGATTACCACCCGTTTAAGATCGTTGTCGCCCACGACAACCAAGGCGTCGCCTTTCCACCATAGCCCCCTACCTTTTTCAGGTTGTGGGGTTCAATCCAGTGCAGTATGTCCTTCTCGTCGAGGTTCTGCGAGATTTGGGTCCAGATGTCCATGTCGTGCATTGACATCTCTGTGGCGTGGATAAATCGTTCGGCGGGGAGGACGATTACATTGTTGTTGTCCTCTTCGTCGACTGTATAATCCGCTCGCCTCGACAGGGTGTCTGTGCGACCGTTCTTTGCTCCAGAGACGTGCTTCAACATGAAGTCATACTCCGATAGCTCCAAGAACTCGCGCGCTACCCGTCGACTAATTTTCCATGGTTCTTTCCAGTATTGAAGGTTGGTGTGGTCAGTGTGGATGATAATTTTGTGCGGGGAGCCGACTAGGTACGTTCGCCAGGCTTTCAACGCTTTTACCACGGCTAGGAGTTCTCGGTCGTAGATATCGTAATTGCGTTCTGCTGCGCTAAGTGATTCGGAATGGAATGCGACGGGGTGTAGTTTTTGATCCGGACCAAGCTGATTCAGCACGGCTCCGATGGCCACGTTCGAGGCGTCGACTTCTAGTTCAAATGGCTTTAGGAAGTCGGGGAACAATAATGTGGGTTCTCGTCTGATGCACCGCTTGATGCTTGTGAACGCATCTTGCTCATCCTGTCCCCATCGCCATGGCGTGTCTTTTCGTGTGAGGTTGTGAAGTGGTCGTGCCAACAAGGAAAATCCTCGGATAAACCGGCGGTAGAAGTTGCAGAATCCGAGGAATGCGCATACTTCTCGGAGGGTTTTTGGGGCTTGCCACTCCTGGATGCCCCGTACTTTAACAGGGTCCATACGCAGGTTCCCATGGCCTATGATCAGCCCCAGATATTCTACCTTGAGGACTTCGAACTCGCACTTCTCTGGTTTGATATACAGGTCGTGTTACGAAGAAGCGTTCCTTATCTTTTCCTCTACTATGTTGCCTCGTGTTCGCGTGTACTTTTACCCATGATCTGCTTCCTTTCTGCCTTCAGCTTCTATCTCGCACTTACCGCCTGACCATTACGATACCGATCTTACGACTCTTAGAGTCCGCGGACGCCATCTGACCTCCGCGTGCCCCCGCGGGATTCGCTTGTTCCACTTACAGACTTCCCTTTCATATTACTCGATTAGCTCGCTAGGGCCAGTACCCTAGGATCGCGCCATATGTTTGCGACTCGCAAACATCCTGTACTAGTATATAAGTCACACCCTACCTAGCTTGTACAGTAGACTTGACTTCTTGTGTAATACCACATCGTCTTTGCCTCACGACCCTTGTTCGACTCGCACCTTCGCTTGAGTCTCCGCCTTCGCTCACCCTTGCGCTTGAGCCTCGCTTCCTGCTATTACCCTAGTGTCCCCGGGAGGCCTAGTGGTACTTGTTCATCACCGAACTGAGTCTTAACAGACTCACGCCTTTCCGATCCCATTGACTTGCGAAGTACACGTCGTACTTAGCGCCCCTGTGGTGGCGTTACATTAAGTCAAGTCTCTCACAGTGGCGACATCTAGTCGCAGCCAGTCTCGGTTTCAGGCCGAATACATTGATCGTTACAGCACTGACGAGCTCTCTGACAAAATCAAGGGAACTGCAGTCTGGGCAGAACACGACAGAGCTGAGGGATACTTTCTCTTCCATCCCAATACACAGAAATACCGACAAATCCACTACCTCGACGACATCCGCCAGTGGGCATACATCGACTACTCACCAAAGCAAGGGAAGTGGTACACCATTAGCATTGTACCCCCTGCACTTGGAGTAGGACCCTTTGGAGCCCGCACTACTAGTGGCATCGACATCGACAGCCCAGACCCTGATTCCCCAAGTGTACCCGTCCCTACAACGAACCTACCAACCACCGCGTTCCCATCTTACGCAATGTCACAGACCCAGCAGCAGGCTTTGGCTAGCACAACGCTCACCAGCGGGGGAAGTGGAGGAGGAGGAGGAGGAGGAGGACCCTCGGGAGCCTCGAGCTCAGGAGGAGGAGGAGCCCCAGTACCACCCAGTGGAGCCGCAGGTGGCGGTGGCGGTGGCGGTGGCGGTGGCGGTGGCGCTGGTGGCGCCGCGCCAGGAGGAGCCACTCCGATAATCGCACCGGGAGGCCACGGGAGGCTAGGAGGGAACCCCCCTCCGGAGTTCACGGGGGCAAGGGACAAAAGCAAAGTGTTCCTGCTCGCGTTTGACCTCTATGTGGGGATGAACCCAGACATCGACCAACTTAGAATCCCTTCCTCACGAGCTATGACCTTCCTTTCCTACATCAGAGTGCCTCTCGTCGAAGATTGGGTAGCTGAGCAGGCACTATGGCTCGACGAGCAGGTAGTCAATGGAGTGGACCGCGGAAATATGGTCCTATGGCAGACGGTCCGAAACAGATTCGAAAACGCCTACTTTGACTCAGCCGAACGTACCAACGCCCGCAAATCGCTACAAACCCTCGCCATGAAAGGTGAGGATATCGACACGTACATTGCCACGTTCCAAAACCTCATCACCAAAGCCGGCTACAACCCCGACGAAGCTACGACTCTCGAAATTTTCCAAGACGGATTGCCAAACCAGTTAGTTGTTAACGCTATCCGCTTCCAGCACCCGGTCAATTGGGAGCAGTGGAAGGCGGCCGCACGGCTTCAGCAGGCTGAATACCTCATTTTAAAGGATCACCTGGGCAAAAATAAACCATCGCGCAGTCGAAAGGGTGGACACGGCTGAGAGCAGTGGGTCCAAGCCCTCAACAGAACGCGTGACCCGAACACCATGGACGTTGGACGCGCCAGAGCCTCCGTGGCCCTTACCGACACCGACAAAGCCCAACTTCAGAAGGAGGGACGATGTTTTAGATGTCGTGCTCAAGGGCACATCTCGCGTAACTGCCCACAAAAAGGTGTGCGCGTGGCTGCAGCCAGCGCTACCATGGCGTTACCCACCGGTCCCTCGCGAACTACGCTCCCCCCTCCCCCATCTGCAAACGTACCAGCTTCCACCATCGGTACTGTCACCGTATCAGCTAATCGCATCCTTTCGAATGAGGAGCAGGCAGACGTACAGATCGCAGCGATGAAGGCACAGTCACAGGAGGTGCGCGACCTCATGGTCGACAAGTTATTTGGAAGAGAGGATTTTCTCGACGCTTGAACCCGGCGGCCTGGGCTAGAGCTTTAAATCTAAACGTGTACACTAGCAGATACCGATCTATGCAAATCCCAGTTCTGTTTAAATCTGCACACGCAACGGCTGAACGACAAGTGTTACGTTTCGCTTGGATGTGGACTCTGACCCATCACCTATGACAGCGGAGTCAGTAGTAATTAGTCATGGACTGCGCAGCATCAGTCAGCTGTAGGGTTTGCATGTGATAGTTGTACGATATGACTCACCATGACGTGGCATGACTCATTCCTAGTAGTAGTTGTATTAGGGTTCGCTCTACTTACGCTATTGGCTAGTTACGATTCGGGAGGAGCTTGAAAGCTACCTCGTATGTGTATATAAGTTCGCACGCGAAGACCAAGGATCGCTATCTTGGTCTTCTTCCAATACCACTCCTAAACTCGCCTTCTGTGCAAGGGATTCCCCCCTTAGTGAGTCCCTTAGTCCGGCATATCTTCGAGATCCCCGTGACTCCATCTGGCCTCCGGCTACCCACGTGTCTGACCCACCGTGTGGACAGTGTTCCCGCTAAGTCCCGTTATAACCAAAGTCTATCTCTACTCTAACCCGAACGTCGCGCGCCCGTGGGGATATATCTATTACGCCACTCACGCCCAGTCTCATCACTTCATCCTCGACAAGTCCAACGTCGTCCACGCCTTCGAACACGTCGCGTGGGACGAAGATCATAACACCGAGTACGACCCCGCGGATCCAACGCGACTCCTGTGCAGGCAATACTATAGTCGAGGAGGATCAGCACACCGCAGCGCCTAAGTCAGGCAGACGTCCGTGGTAGACGTTACATTAAGACCAAGATCACCACCGTGGCTTATCCTCGAGACCCAAACACGACAACAAAGGACCTCTGGGTACCTTTCCGACCCTATCACATCAACAGAAGAGGAGAACGAAACGTCCCTGTAAAATTCCTCAAAACAGCCTATTGGAAAGACGACTCCCACGACATCGGATACGTAGCCCGATACCGCAAACAAGAATACCCCGTAGAATTTAACTTCGACAGGGTCTGTTGGTGCGAACTCAAGTGGGACCACAGAGAAGATAAATATGAAGTCATCAAACCAACCTCAGACACTTTCAATTGCAACATCCTAGCAAGCGAAGTAACAACCAGAGAACAGTGGGGACCAATCGACGGACGACCAGAAGAAGAAACACACGAGCGATCCCCAACACCCAAGACACCCGCACCATCTCCATCGCTCAAAAGCAACCCAGAAGAAATCCACATCCTGGGAGACGAAGAAATACAGGAGGAAGAACACCTACAGACATTAGCTGAGCACATCCCCACTCTAACCAATATACCGAAAATGGCAACCATCACGGAAGCAGAAACCCAAGCACGCACCGCCTTCTTAGGAGGCATCAACCCCGACACGGGGCATCGACAAGATAGCGACCCTCACGGAGGAGGAGGAGGGGACGGAGGAGATGGATTCGGAGGAGACGGACACGGAGGAGACCCAGTAGGAGGACCACCGCCTGGGGTGACAGGCCCAGGACCAACCGAACGGGCTGAAAAGTTTTTCGGCAAGGAACCTACCCCGTTCACGGGGGACAGGACAAAAGCAGCTGAGTTCTTTACCCAATGGGAGCTGTTTGTCAACCTCAATGACGAGAACCTGATCATGCGGACGCCTTACAGGAAAGCCATGCTCTTCCTCACCTACATTCAAGGCCCATTAGTCAACGAATGGATCCTCTCCACGGCCAACTGGCTGAAACAAGAGAAGTGAACACTAGGACCAAACGACGCATGGCTTTGGCAAGCCGTTGAAGTCGGGTTCAAAAGGCAATTCACCGACACCCTCGAAGAAGAAAAGGCGCGACAAGAATTGCGCGCCGGGTTCAAAATGGAGAAGGGAGACATCGACAGCTATATAGCTAAGTTCGAACGCCTCGTCAGACAGAGCAACTATAGGCTCAGCGACCCTCTAGTCCTCGACTATTTCACCACGGGATTACCCGTCGACCTGTATCGCAACGCGTACCAATTCCACAGCCCCAACACCTACGCGCAGTGGAAGACAGCAGCCATCGAACAACAGAAAAGATGGATCCACATGAACGCCCGAATGCGCAAACCCCCTCCACAACAAGGGCAAGGGCGACCTCAACGAGACAACCGAGGAAACCCCCCGATGCGCCCCTGGCAGCCGCCGCAGCGCCAGCAAGGGTGGCAGCAATACCGAAACCACCCAGACGCCATGGACACCACCCCAGGAAGAGTCAGAGCCAGACTTGCCAATGCAGAAGAAGTCCTAAAGAACGAATATCAGCAAAGGCAGCAAAACAGAGGGCCAAGAGGGAGAGGCATCATTGACGCGAGGGATGTAACCTGTTATACCTGTCATCAGAAGGGTCACTTCTCACGAAACTGCCCCACATGGCAGCGCCAAGGCCCCCAAGTCAGAGGAGCCTATATCGAAGAAGTGCAAAGCGTACGAGAAGAACCGCTCATCGACTTCGAAGAAGGAAGCGAGCGAGCTGCTCACGCCTCTACGTCCGCAACCCCACAGGAGAGAGCCGATGAGTGGATAAACAGGGTAGCAGGACTTGACGACGAAACCAAAGGACTAGTACTGAAGGAAATGTGGGGGAGGAAAGAGTTCCAGAAGGATTTTCAGGATGCCTGAACCCATCGGCCTGGGTGAGGGCATTAAAAAGTGACTCTGTGTTCATAACGCGCTATCATTCTATGCATGTTCCAGTTTCGATTCGCACAAGTCACTTCATGGCCGACAAAAGAGCTCTGGTAGACTCCGGAGCCACCAACAACTTCATACACCCAACCTTCGCCAGAAAGATGGGCATCGGGTTCAAAGAACTAGAAAGACACCGCAACATTTGGAACATCGACGGAACGCACAACAAGGGAGGAAGAATCACCCACTGTGCAGACCTAGAAGTTCAAACCAAAGGCGAACGCAAAACCCTACGATTCCTGGTCACGGACATAGGAGGGGAAGACCTCATACTTGGATACCCCTGGCTAGCCACGTTCCAACCAACCATTCAATGGGCAAGCGCAACACTCAAAGAAGATGAGTACCCTATTATCGTACGAACGGTCAACCCTACGCGAAAACCCATAGACCCGGTAATCGCCAAAGCAGTAGTACGCGCAGCTCTCACTCGAGTAATCGACGAAGAAAAGGAGCAAGCGGTCCAACAACTCGAACAAGAATGCTCTCTAAAAGGAGCACGAGTGGAGGAAACAGAGGACGAAATCTTTATCCGGGCAACAATGGCCACGGAACTAGCCATCGGAGCCCAACAATACACCAAAACCACGACAATACCACCCGAATACCAACGACACGCCAAGGTATTCAGCGAAGAGGAATCCCAAAGACTGCCGCACTCGCGTCCATGGGATCACGCCATCGAACTAAAGCCAAACGCACCCAGTGCCATCAACTGCAAAGTCTACCCAATGAATCAAGCGGAAGATAAAGCTCTCAAGGAATTCCTGGACGAACAACTGGCTAAAGGGTACATTAGACCCTCTAAATCCCCGTACGCATCATCATTCTTCTTCATCAAAAAGAAGGACGGAAAACTACGGCCCGTACAGGACTACCGACGCATCAACGAGTGGACCATACGCAATCAATACCCACTCCCCCTAATCCCGGAACTTATCGCCGATCTCAGCGGAGCCTCGATATTCTCCAAGTTCGACGTCCGATGGGGGTACAACAACGTGCTGGTCAAAGAGGGAGACCAATACAAGGCAGCGTTCAAAACGAAATACGGCCTCTTCGAACCACTGGTAATGTACTTCAGCCTCACAAACTCCCCGTCCACATTCCAAGCGATGATGAACGACCTACTAAAACCGGTAATCGACTATTGGGAAGCAAGAGGGACCATCATACGCGTCTACATGGACGACATTGCGGTGGCATCCAATAACATGGACGACCACATCGCAGCAGTACACGACATCCTCGACTTACTAGAAGCCAACGACCTGTTCCTCAAACCCGAAAAGTGCACCTTCCACGCCTCCAGCATCGATTACCTGGGGGTAATCATTGAAAAGGGGGTGACTCGCATGGACCCCGTCAAAATTTCGGGAATCAAAAACTGGCCTACGCCCACAACAGTCAAACAGGTACGATCATTCCTAGGATTCTGCAACTTCTACCGCGCTTTCATTCGAAATTTTGCCACACACGCACGACCCCTCAACCGCCTGACAAGAAAAGAAGCAGAATGGCAGTGGGGAAAAGAAGAGCAAGAAGCGTTTGACAAACTCAAAACGCTCGTAACCTCTGAACCGGTCCTAGCACACCCCAAGTTGGACAAACAATTCGAACTAGAAGTCGATGCCTCGGGATTCGCCGTAGGAGCTGTACTCCTCCAAAGAGGGGACGACAACAAGAGACACCCCATAGCCTACTACTCCAGCACCCTCAACGCGGCAGAACGAAACTACGACATCTACGACCTAGAACTCCTCGCAATCGTCAAAGCCCTCCGAAACTGGCGCCAGTACCTTGCAGGATCCCCGCACAAGATCAAAGTATTCTCAGACCACATGAATCTCCAATACTGGAGATCCCCGCAGAAAATCAGTAGACGGGTCGCACGGGAAGTACTAGAACTATCCGAATATGACATAGAGATTCACCACATCAAAGGAACAGCCAACGGACGAGCCGATGCACTATCCAGAAGACCAGATTACGATCAAGGGGAAAGAGATAACGAACACGTAACGGTACTACCGGACGACGTCTTCATACGGGCCGCCGCCATCGATACCACAGAAGAACCCATGCGTGCCACTCGGATCATACCCGTATCCGAAATGGAAATGACTCTACCCATCTACGCTCAAAACGAGGACACCATACGCCCCTGGGTCGACCCACACAGCCTCAAAAGGATTGAAGGCACGTGGTACAAAGAAGGACGCCGTGTCGTAACAGGAGGCCCCCATCACAAAACTGACCTCATACGAGCCCATCATGACCCTACAGTGTACGGACACCCAGGTATTAATCGAACGATACAACTCGTCGAACGAAACTACTGGTGGCCTGGATTACGAAGGGAAGTCATGGACTACGTCAAAGGCTGCGCAGACTGTCAACGAATCAAGGTAAACACGAGGCCGCAACGAGCAGCACTGCAACCCATCTACCCAAAGCCGGAAGCAATGCCGTTCGAAACCATTGCCCTTGATTTCATCACCAAACTTCCAGAAGCGGACAACTCTGACTCGATCCTTACGATAACGGACCACGACTGCACCAAAATGGCATTATTCATCCCCTGCCAAGAAGAGATAACGGCAGAAGGAACGGCAACTCTGTACGTAAAGCACGTATTCCCACGATTCGGATTACCCTCCAAAATCATAAGTGACAGGGACCCCCGATTCGCGTCCAAATTCACGCAAGAGTTATGCAAGATCCTAGGCATCCAGCAAAACATCTCTACGGCATACCACCCACGAACCGATGGACAGTCAGAACGCACCAATCAATGGCTGGAGCAATACCTCCGATTCTGGGTCAACGAGCGTCAAGATAACTGGACCCACTATCTTCCAATGGCGGAATTCACTCACAACAACTGGCCGCACGAAACCACCAAACAATCCCCGTTCAACCTCCTCATGGGGTATAACCCGCGCGCAGATTGGACTGACAGACCGTCCCCCATCCCACAAGTAGCGCTCAGGGTCAAACAGTTCAAAGAAGCACGCAAACGCGCCCAGGAACTGATGATCAAAGCCCAACAGCGCTGGACCAAAGGAAAAGATACGCCCAAATTCCAAAAAGGGGATCAAGTATGGCTGGAAGGGCGCCACTTACGCACCAACCAACCAACCGCCAAACTCGTGCCCAGAAGACACGGCCCGTTCAGGATAGTCCAGGTGATGTCCGCAGTCAACTATCGATTAGAACTTCCCACGCAGTGGAGCATCCACCCAGTGTTCCACGTGGACCTCCTGACTCCTTATCGTGAAACACCCACGCACGGACCAAACTACCACCGCCCACCACCAGAATTGGTAGACGGAGAGGAAGAATACGAGGTCGAGAAGATTCTAGACTCCCGGCATTTCGGCCGCAGTCGCAAATTACAATACCTCGTCAAATGGAAGGGCTACCCTGACTCGGACAATCAGTGGGTCTCCAAAGATGACGTCTTCGCTGATGAAGTGATAAGGGAGTTTAAACGTTCAAACCCCGATCGAGAGACACATATAAGAACCGCCCGCACCCAAGAGACGTCCCCATCTCCTCTACTCAACGCACCCTCCACTGATGTCCCACACTCCAGTCACTGTCCTCTACATTGCCGAAGATGCTGCCGGCGAACGGAGAGTACAATCCACGCCATCGTCACCCCTGCAGTCTACCCTATCCCTTTACCACGGAACGACTTGTGTGCCTACCCCCAAGGCATCCCCACTTCCTCCGAGGTCCCCCTCTCTTCCTGGAGGATCTCTGGCAGCCAACTACATCCCCACTCGAGTGCCGACTCCGGAACCACAATACGTCCAAGGGGACGGGGAGCGCGACCTCCCGGGGGACCCATGAGACCCGCAAGAACACCTCTCGCCGCACCCGTATCTTCGTTACGCCACCCATCTTACCACGACACACTCGGAAACCCCCCCGCTATGCGGAGCCGATGGGGAGCCACTCACGTATCCGGAGGTTACTCGACCCGCGCTTCGAGTCCATCCGGAACAGGAACAAAGCCCGCTTCCCCGATGCGGCGTGGAGACGCCTCCACCCACGGGGTTCCACCACAACAGGGGAGCCCATTACATTCCATTCCCTATTCGAGACGCTCACGAACAACTTTGGCCCGCCCGTTTTACTCAACTCATCCTCACCAACGACCCATTCGTCCTCGCCTATCGCTGAGGAAGCAACCAGCAGTATGGGAAGCCCGTTCACGCCACTCCCCAGTGCCTATCAGACCCACCAGTGTACTCCGACGACGACCTAGTGTTCCTCGACGCCGAGAGTGGCCTGCGAACCTCGGTGGATCGCGCCCTCCTAGAGCTCAAGGACCTGTCCCTCCTAGCGGAGGTACACCGCTTCCGCAGCATGTGTGCGGGATACGCAGCAAAGGAGAAGGAGGTACTACAAAAGGTACAGGAGTTGGAGAGGATCGCCGTCGACCGCAAGATGTGCGTCATTCGCCTGCAGAGGGCCGACGCGATCAACCGCATCGAAGACCAACGCAACGGGGTAGGACGAGGATGAGTACTCGCGCAGCTGATGACCACAAACCTCTAGGACCGTCGAGCTGGGGCTCGAGTCTGAAAAGGGGGTGATGTTACGTTTCGCTTGGATGTGGACTCTGACCCATCACCTATGACAGCGGAGTCAGTAGTAATTAGTCATGGACTGCGCAGCATCAGTCAGCTGTAGGGTTTGCATGTGATAGTTGTACGATATGACTCACCATGACGTGGCATGACTCATTCCTAGTAGTAGTTGTATTAGGGTTCGCTCTACTTACGCTATTGGCTAGTTACGATTCGGGAGGAGCTTGAAAGCTACCTCGTATGTGTATATAAGTTCGCACGCGAAGACCAAGGATTGCTATCTTGGTCTTCTTCCAATACCACTCCTAAACTCGCCTTCTGTGCAAGGGATTCCCCCCTTAGTGAGTCCCTTAGTCCGGCATATCTTCGAGATCCCCGTGACTCCATCTGGCCTCCAGCTACCCACGTGTCTGACCCACCGTGTGGACAGTGTTCCCGCTAAGTCCCATTATAACCAAAGTCTATCTCTACTCTAACCCGAACGTCGCGCGCCCGTGGGGATATATCTATTACGCCACTCACGCCCAGTCTCATCACTTCATCCTCGACAAGTCCAACGTCGTCCACGCCTTCGAACACGTCGCGTGGGACGAAGATCATAACACCGAGTACGACCCCGCGGATCCAACGCGACTCCTGTGCAGGCAATACTATAGTCGAGGAGGATCAGCACACCGCAGCGCCTAAGTCAGGCAGACGTCCGTGGTAGACGTTACAACAAGTCCTTATCGACTCAGGAGCAACGGATAACTTCATTTGCTCCACACTTCTTAAACGACTCCAGATCGGGACAAGAGATGTCACCCACCCTATCCGCATCTGGAATGTAGATGGCACCCATAACCAGGACGGTGCCATCACTCAATACACGGACCTCACTGTGAAGACAGGGAAAGAGGAGAGGACGCTTCGCTTCCTGGTTACGAACCTAGGAAGGGACGAAGTTATCCTAGGGTACCCCTGGTTTACGGCCTTTGAGCCGAGTATCAAGTGGGGAGATGCAACGTT
The DNA here is from genome assembly GCA_021525775.1 of Lactarius deliciosus. Classification (NCBI taxonomy): domain Eukaryota; kingdom Fungi; phylum Basidiomycota; class Agaricomycetes; order Russulales; family Russulaceae; genus Lactarius; species Lactarius deliciosus. The sequence continues at coordinate 101,003 of JAKELK010000222.1, forward strand.
GAACGAGGAGTTTCAACCGGTTGTAGTCTCGAGCCTTCACTTGTCAGACAAAGCCACGCCCATGGAGGCATCCATTCGGGCGTTGGAGATGTATGAACTTGACGAGGAAGCGTGGGAGCAACTCGTAGACGACGAGTGTGAACCCCAAATCGCATTTTTGCGAAAGACGACGACTGCGGCGGAACTAGCACAGCGAGAAGCGGCGAAGAAGGAGCAACGGACATTCGAAGAGATGGTCCCGGCGGAGTATCGGTATCACCAAAAAATATTTGACGAAGAAGCGTCCCACCGATTTCCCCCGTCACGAATTTGGGACCACGCTATTGACCTGCTTCCTAACGCTCCCGCCGCGCTCGACTGTAAAGTCTACCCCCTTGCGCAGAATGAGCAGGAAGCACTCACAACGTTCCTCACGGAACAGCTAGAGAAGGGGTATATACGCCCATCAAAATCGCCTTACGCGTCTCCGTTCTTCTTTATTAAAAAGAAAGACGGTAGGCTACGACCCGTACAAGACTATCGGCGGCTGAATGAAATAACCGTTCGAAATCACTACCCCCTTCCCCTCATCCCTGAATTGGTGGACCGTATACAAGGAGCACGCCTATACTCCAAACTTGACATCAAATGGGGTTACAACAACGTACGGGTCAAAGGAGGAGACGAGTGGAAAGCTGCGTTTAAGACTAACCAAGGACTCTACGAACCCTTGGTCATGTACTTTGGCCTCACAAACTCACCCTCAACGTTCCAGGAAATGATGGACACAATCTTCCGACCCCTTGTTCTCACCAACGAAGTAATCGTCTACATGGACGACATCCTAATCGCGACCGCCATCGACTACCCCCATCATTGTGCAGTACTCCACGAAGTCCTCCGTCTGTGTGAGGAGCATGATTTATACATCAAGCCGGAGAAGTGCGAGTTCGAAGTCCTCGAGGTGGAATATCTGGGGCTGATCATAGGCCACGGAAACCTGCGTATGGACCCCCGTTAAAGTACGAGGCATCCAGGAGTGGCAAGCCCCGAAAACCCTCAGAGAAGTACGCGCATTTCTTGGGTTTTGCAACTTCTACCGTCGGTTCATCCGAGGATTCTCCTCACTGGCGCGACCACTTCACAACCTCACGCGAAAGGACACACCATGGCGGTGGGGACAGGACGAACAAGACGCGTTCACAAACATCAAACGGTGCATTGGACGTGAACCCACACTATTATTCCCCGACTTCTTAAAACCATTCGAACTAGAAGTAGACGCCTCAAACATAGCCATCAGGGCCGTGCTGAATCAACTCGGCCCGGATCAGAAATTACACCCCGTCGCATTCCATTCCGAGTCGCTCAGCGCAGCAGAACGCAATTATGAAATCTACGACCGAGAACTCTTGGCCGTCGTAAAAGCACTGAGAGCCTGGCGAACGTACCTGGTCGGCTCCCCACACAAAATCATCATCCACACCGACCACGCCAACCTTCAGTACTGGAAGGAACCACGGAAAATTAGTCGCCGAGTAGCACGCGAGTTCCTGGAGCTATCGGAGTATGACTTCGTATTAAAGCACGTCTCTGGAGTAAAGAACAGTCGCGCGGACGCCCTGTCAAGGCGAGCGGACCACACAGTCGACGAAGAGGACAACAACAACGTAATTGTCCTGCCCGCCGAACGATTTATCCGCGCTACCGAGATGTCAATGCACGACATGGACATCTGGACCCAAATCTCGCAGAATCTCGACGAGAAGGACGTACTGCGTTGGGTTGAACCCCACAACCTGAAAAAGGTGGGGGGGCTATGGTGGAAAGGCGATGCCTTGGTTGTCGTGGGCGACAACGATCTTAAACGGGGGTAATCACCTTTTTCCACGATACTCCCGCGATGGGACATCCCGGAATCGCAAACACTTTCGAACTTCTCCGTTGCGACTACTGGTGGCCCAACATGCGCAAGGACGTGGAAGACTATGTCAAAGGTTGCGCAACATGTCAAGCCAACAAAATCAACACACACCGACAAAAACCACACCTCTTCCCCATCACCACCGACCCAGACGCCGAACCATTTGAAGTCATAGCCATGGACTTCATCACGAAGCTCCCAGTGTCCGATGGGTATGACTCCATCTTGACGATCACAGACCACGACTGCTCGAAGGCAGCCATCTTCATCCCCTGTCACGAGTCAATAACTGCAGAAGGAGTGGCGCGACTCTATCTGCGTCACGTGTACCCACACTATGGCATCCCCCGGAAGATCATCACAGACCGAGACCCCCGGTTTACCTCCGCATTTATGAAAAACCTCTGCAAAGTCCTCGGTATTCGCCAAAATATCTCCTCTGCCTACCACCCTCAGACAGACGGGCAGTCGGAGCGTACGAATCAATGGCTGGAGCAATACCTACGACACTGGAGTAACGTGCAGCAGGACAATTGGGCCAAGGCACTACCAGTCGCGCAATTCGCGCACAATGCCTGGCCAAACGCAACAACAAAGGAATCACCCTTCTCACTCATTATGGGCTGGGAACCGCGTACCATGTGGACGCCAAAGCCTACGACATCCCCATCTGTCGAACACCGCCTCGAAGAAATGGTCATCAGGCGACAGCACGCGCAGGACTGCATCAAGCATGCGCAAGAACTGATGATGAAGCGAGGGAAGACGCGCTTTGTTCCGTATCAGGAAGGAGCCCAGGTCTGGCTAGAAGGTACGAATCTGCGAACCTTCTACCCAACGGCCAAACTCGGTCCAAAGCGTCACGGACCCTTCCGTATTAAGAAGGTCTTATCAGACGTCTCGTACAAATTAGAACTCCCCGCTACATGGAAAATTCACCCTGTGTTCCACGCCAACCTTCTCACCCCATACAAGGAAATGGAACTACATGGCGCAAACTTCACGCGACCCCCACCTGACCTCATCGACGGAGAAGAAGAATTCGAGGTGGAGTGTATTCTGCAGTCGAGACTGCATGGACGAGGGCACAAACTCCAATTCCTAGTTCAGTGGAAAGGATTTCCCATAAGCGACAGCTCGTGGGAACCACTTGAAAATGTACGACATGCCTCGGAACTTATCACCAACTTCTATCACCTAAATCCTACCGCCGAAGGGGCTGGACGAAAGATATAAATAACGCCCCACACGACGCCTACTATCCCCCATTCCTATCTCCCTCATGGCCTCCACTCCCATCGTCTCCACTATTCCCGCTCGCCGCCCAGTCGAGATTATTCTCGAAAATCTAACCGTACCCTCACAGGATCTCGGTGTCCTGTCAGAAGTAGACGGTCGTACGCCACACTCGGTGATTCTCAGTCGCCCCACATCTCCCGTCCTTGCCCTAGTCGCGACGGCCCTTTCTAAGCTCGAGGGGCCACCCACTCCTATCTTCCCACCCTGTCTCCCCACTGTCCCGATCATCCAACCCTCGCCAGCCTCACCCCCACCTATCGATACGCCCGTTGTTGTGCACGATGTGCCGGTGCCATACTCCCTTACACCACCACCTCCTCTCGAATCGTCGATAGTCGACGCAGCCCATTTTCCCGCCCCGACATTCCCTGCAGGAATTGACCACATCCCGACGCCTGTTCCCCAACTACGCATCGCCGAGCCAGACCCCGCCTTGGCCCTCCTCGATGATGAGGATGAGGAGGGAGACACGGTCGACCCCGGCCTCCCCTTCTTCCTCAACGACTCCACCTCCCCCACCTTCTTCCCACTCCTGATCAGCGGAGTCAACTGCCCACTGCAAACCGCCCGCTTCATTTACTACCGAAAGAGTTATCGGGAGGTTGTCGGGACCATGGGGAAGGGCCACCCTGCTACATCTCGCAGGTCTTCCTCAATTCGGTCTACGGAGACCAACTCCCTCAGCACATTACCAATAACCAGCTAGACATGTTCCACCCCCACGACCCCCGTGCGATTGTGCTCGACGAAGTGCTTGCAGAGTTGCGGAGTCCCCGTCTCCATGCTGAGGTATCCCGCCTCCGCGAATGTCTGGTGCGTAGGGACGCAATACAGACGTGGGCATCGGACCTTCGGCGCCTCCAGTCCGAGTTGACCAAAGACGAATTTGGGCTAGACATGGACCTCGCTGGTGTGCATAAGAGACTGCAGTACGCCTGGGCCATCCCCCTCATATCCAACAAGTACGCAGAGCTCCACACGAAGCCGGTACGCCCCAGGGGAACGCCTGAGTCGATCCCCCTCCTCCCGCGTGTGGGAGGACCTTGCGAGATGCCGCGCCTTCAAGGGGAAGGCCGTCAGCGGCAGCGCAAGTGCTTTCAGTGTAAGTCCACCGAACACTTGGTGGCGCAGTGCCCAGACCAACGAGAGCGCAAGCCATGCAGGTGGTGCGGCAGTCGAGTTCATCGGTCCAACACCTGCCTGATTCGCAGGCTCTCTCCCATGTCCCCCGCGTACGTCGACCCAGATAGTCGCCCCAGGTGGTGCGGCAAGTGTCTGCGACACGACGCGAGGCATGAAGAGATCAAGTGTCCGATGTACGAGCAGTGTTGGGATTGTGGTGAGCGTGGACGTTTCATGTTCCTGCGTCGTCATACCTGTCCTCGCACTCCATCCCCCACACCTACCAATGTTGCGCCGGAAGAGGACTGTTACTACGCTAGTGACTAGTCGAAGTCGTGGCGACTTCGAGTCTGACAGGGGGGGTAATGTTACGAAGAAGCGTTCCTTATCTTTTCCTCTACTATGTTGCCTCGTGTTCGCATGTACTTTTACCCATGATCTGCTTCCTTTCTGCCTTCAGCTTCTATCTCGCACCCACCGCCTGACCATTACGATACCGATCTTACGACTCTTAGAGTCCGCGGACGCCATCTGACCTCCGCGTGCCCCCGCGGGATTCGCTTGTTCCACTTACAGACTTCCCTTTCATATTACTCGATTAGCTCGCTAGGGCCAGTACCCTAGGATCGCGCCATATGTTTGCGACTCGCAAACATCCTGTACTAGTATATAAGTCACACCCTACCTAGCTTGTACAGTAGACTTGACTTCTTGTGTAATACCACATCGTCTTTGCCTCACGACCCTTGTTCGACTCGCACCTTCGCTTGAGTCTCCGCCTTCGCTCGCCCTTGCGCTTGAGCCTCGCTTCCTGCTATTACCCTAGTGTCCCCGGGAGGCCTAGTGGTGTGATGAACTACTCACTCAGAGTAGTCGTGCAATACACCCGGGATATCTCTGACGAGGAACGCGAGGGATGACGAAGACGACGAGTGGGTGACGAAGGAAGAGGGAGAAGATCTTTAACCAAAGAATAACGCAGAGGGTCACCGATAGCGCGAAGATGTGCCAACAGTGCTTATCCAGTCTACTAACTGGAGGGGGTTATCCAATGGGGGAACACAAGTGGACAGTCTGAGGGACTGTCCGTTCTATTGCTCTAGCTTATATACCTGGGTACATGGTCTGTGCGTACTTTAGGGGAGGCCTATTGCTTCCCACAGGT